>CAUZXS010002483.1:0-37500 GCA_963585895.1 Sepioteuthis lessoniana | reverse complement strand
GTTTTCCTCTTTTACTTTGTGGTCGGCTCGTACCGTAACATCCACTTTATGATAGTTTTTTTTTCTTGTTAATGGAACCTTGGTATTATCTTCTGGACTGATTTGGATTATCCGTTTGTGTATCAGTGTCCAAGAGAATTATATGAATCTCATATACAAGTATAGTTTCTTGTTTGTGCATATATCACTTGTTAATCTGGTCAAATTTCTGTTTCTTGCACAGTTCCCAGTGGATAATCTTCCCCATTCATTTGTGCCTTTTCTTGTATTTTTTGTACTAGTTTGGCGTCTTAAGGACAGTTTCTTGTTTGTGCATATATCAATTGTTAATCTGATCAAATTTCTGTTCCTTGACAATTGTAAGAGGATAACCTTCCCCATCCATTTGTGCCTTTTCTTATATTCTTTTTTGTACTAGTTTACTGCTTTGGCGTTCTCGTCATGATCGCCATTATTATCATCGTACCGACTTTTAAAGGCAATAGGTATCTGATGAGTCGCTCGTGGTTTTGTTCATGGTTGAACTCTGTTATGCAGCAGTCTCGTTAAATGAAAGTAGATGGAAAAGATGAAAGGATATCGAACAGACAAAAAAAACTTTGCCGAAAACAAAAACTGAAGAAGAAAGAAAGCAAGAAAGAAAGAACTAAAGAGAGAGAGAGAGAGAGAGAGAGAGAGAGAGAGAGAGAGGGGTGCAAGCGAGCAAGAAACAAAGCAAAAAGTCATGAAGAGAGAAAGAAAGATAAGAATGATAAAAAGGTAAGAAGAAAAGAAAACAACGAGCAAGAAAGAATATTAAAAAAAAGTACAAAAAAAGAAGATCAAAATATAAAAAAAAGAAAGAAGGATTAAAATAAATAAATAAAAGAAATAGGAGTGAAAAACAAAGATGGGGAAATACAATTGAAGTAAATAAGTGAAACGTGCGAACAAGAAGTGAGAAGAAAGAAAATCGAGAAAGAAGACGCTGAAAGAGAACTGAGAAAGAAGATGCTGAAAGAGAATTGAAAAAGTAGATGCTGAAAGAAAATCGAGAAAGAAGATGCTGAAAGAGAATTGAAAAAGAAGATGCTGAAAGAAAATCGAGAAAGAAGATGCTGAAAGAAAATCGAGAAAGAAGATGCTGAAAGAAAATCGAGAAAGAAGATGCTGAAAGAGAATCGAGAAAGAAGATGCTGAAAGAGAATTGAAAAAGAAGATGTTGAAAGAAAATCGAGAAAGAAGATGCTGAAAGAGAATTGAAAAAGAAGATGCTGAAAGAAAATCGAGAAAGAAGATGCTGAAAGAAAATCGAGAAAGAAGATGTTGAAAGAAAATCGAGAAAGAAGATGTTGAAAGAGAATCGAGAAATAAGATGCTGAAAGAGAATTGAAAAAGAAGATGTTGAAAGAAAATCGAGAAAGAAGATACTGAAAGAGAATTGAAAAAGAAGATGCTGAAAGAAAATCGAGAAAGAAGATGTTGAAAGAAAATCGAGAAAGAAGATGCTGAAAGAGAATCGAGAAAGAAGATGCTGAAAGAGAATTGAAAAAGAAGATGTTGAAAGAAAATCGAGAAAGAAGATGCTGAAAGAGAATTGAAAAAGAAGATGCTGAAAGAAAATCGAGAAAGAAGATGCTGAAAGAAAATCGAGAAAGAAGATGCTGAAAGAAAATCGAGAAAGAAGATGTTGAAAGAAAATCGAGAAAGAAGATGTTGAAAGAAGAAGAATAAGAGGAAGACTGAGAACAAGATAAAACGTTGATTATTAAAAAAGTAGAAAAACAAAATAAAACAAAAGTATAAAGAAAACACAAAATACTAAAAAGAAGTTGTTGTTGAGGGAGTCAAAGATTCTAAGGAATTCGTAAAAAGAAACAAATTAAAGAACAGGGGGAAGTTTTGAAGAATAAGAATAAAAATATAAAAATGTGGAGATAGAAAAAAAAAATGAAATTAAAAAAATAAACGGTGTTGGTAAGTTCCGCTTTTTGGTAAGAATGTGAGATTTATAGAGTTCATAAGGAAGAAAATTATTTCGATGAAATGGGTGACATAAAAGAGTTTTGTCGGCTTCGGAAAAAAATGGCTGTAAGTCATTGACGTATAAAAATGAATTAAGAAGAATATTAAATTATGCAAGTGTCATGGAACAGGAGGCTAGGAAACAGTGAAAACGTTATTTAGATAAAAAAAAAGGAAATAAAACAAGGAAAAATTGATTTGTACGGAAAAAGAAGATGGAAGAGAAATAATAATAATAATAATAATAATAATAATAATAATAATAATAATAATAATAATAAAACATAAAAACGGATAAATAAATTGTCCGAAAACGTTCAATGATTGGTAAGACGAAAAAAAATCCTGTTTGGAACAAAATAAGTAAAGAGATGGGTAAGTATAAAAACCAGCCCCCGTCTCACTGAAAAAGAAAAAGAAAGTAAAAAATAAACTCCCAGAAAATGAAGAAGAAAAAAAGAATTGAAAGAAGGAAATAATGAATTAACTACTTAAAAAAAGATGAAAATAATTTAAGGAAGGAAGAAACTGAAAAGAAATTAAAAGAATACACAAGGGAAGATAACTAGGGTAAGTAAAACGCATGAAACTAAACAAAAAAACAACAAAAGCCAAATACGGACGAACTCTTAATATATGATAGAGAGAAAGGAAATACATTTTTGACAGAGGTAAAAAAAAAAATAGAAGAAACCTCCATAAAAAATATTGTATTTGAGAAAAAAAGAGATAAATACATTATTAAAATCCACAGATTGATATTTTGCCATGACAATATAGAGATAGCGAGAAATTCGTTTTCAAAAGTACCAATTGCATGTAACCGAGAAATTTGTATTCGAACCATACACTCGAAATTCATTTTTAGAATAGAATAATTTCCCTTAAATTTGGCAAGGAAACCCTTTTAAGGGTTTATTTTCCCGCTTTTTTGAATCATTCAAAATCTTCCTTTAAATGAAATAACTCATTTCTAAATAGAAGCAACAATATCATCGTAGATGATGGTCTAATAAAAGTATAATTGGTCCACCACCACCACCACCACCATCATCATCGTCATGTCATGCCGCCAGCACGGATATCCCTGATCCTCTCTCGTCACTCCTCCCTATCGTTCATCGCTTCTAGCAGGTCTTCAAGGCTATATCCCGTATCCTCACGGAGCTGCTATATGTAGGTTCGAGCTGGTCTTCCTGCTTTTGCTCGGCTATATGTGGGTGTCTATAGGAGTACATTACTTATAAGCTCGTCCCTGCTTCTCCAGCAGTGTCCTGCATGTCTGGTTCGTCTAATTTGTATAGTTTTCGTGATGGGAGGCAAGTGGCCGTATAGTTGGTGCCTTGTGGGTTGTTGCCGCCAGGACTTGTTCAATATTACTCTCAACATTCTTGTGTAATTGCTGTCTAGCTTCTTCTTCAGCCGTTTAGTAAGCGTCCAAGTAGTGCATCTATACAGCAGTATCGATACGACCGCTGCCTGGAAGAAACTGTGTTTCATTTGATCGGTCAGGTCTGATTTCCATATGATCGAGAGCCTATCGATAGATGTCCATGCTTTCGTTAGTCGTGTATCGATGTCTTTTTCGGTTGATGAGACGCTGCTTCCTAGGTAGGTGAATTTGTCTACTAGTTTCAGAGAGGTTCCGTCTAGTGTGGTAATGTTGCCTGTTTGGTTGTGACACAACTTTGTAAATCAATAGTAAAAGATTGATCACCTATAGTACATGGACAACATCAAATTGTTTGCGAAAAATGAAAAAGAACTGAGAAATCTAATACACACTGTGAGAATATACAGTCAGGGCGTAGGGATGGAATTCGGCATAGAAAAGTGCACTAAGCTAGTAATGAAAAGCCGGAAACGACTCATGATGGACGGAATGGAACTACCAAATTAAGACAATATTAGAACTCTTGGAGGAAAAGAAAACCTACAATCATTTGGGAATATTGGAAGCATACACCATCAAACAAATGGAAATGGAAGAAAAAAAATAAGAAAGGGTATCTCAGGAGAACCGGAAAGCTACTCGAGACAAAACTATATACCAGAATCCTTCGTAAGTTATTTGGAGATCATGCTTGAAGTGGACCAGAGAAGAACTTAAAAAATGGACCAGAAAACAAGAAAACTAATGACCATTAATCGGGCATTACATCCCAGATATGAACTTCACAGGTTATATTTGTCTAGAAAAGGAGGAGGAAGAGGACTACTAGCAATGAAAAGAAGCGTTGACGCCTCGATATAACGACTCGAAGACTACACAGAAAAGCGCTGAGGAAGACTGATTACAGCCACCACAAACAATACTGACAACACGAGCAGCAACAGAACGGAAATAAATAACCAGAAAATAAATAACCAGAAATAACCAGAAAACAAAATTGGGAAGAAAAACAACTCTGCAGACGTTTTAAGCGACTAACAAGAGATATTTCACACGAGATTACGTTGATGTGGCTTAAAAGAGAAACTGAATCACTTCTAATAGCAGTGTAACATATTGACCCTCAACCGAGCCGTCAATCAAGAGATGCACCTGTGAAGAACAGCGAAACAGATGCATCCAGTCGAAGATACCGGAATATCACCTTGAACTCTGGACGTGGTAGAATTCGTATGCGTACGCCCACAGGAAGCAGGTGGGTGTCAAACAATTATATAACTAGGTGCCACAGACGGCTTGGGTCAGTTAGTTCGAGTTCGAGTTTGAGTTCCAGTTGCAGTTAGTTGGGGACAAGATGCCAGCGTGAGAATCAGCTTGCAGACTGAGGGCTTGCGGTCCTCAGTGACCTACGGTTGAGCAGCCCAGCCAGAATGCAGAAGAAGTGCTGCTTGGTCAGAAGAACTTTGGGTCAATATGTAGCAGGGTGTCCCCGTCTCTAACTCACTTCTCACACACAACCAACATCAAACCTTTCGAATAAAGTGTGAGTGGTATATTTTTATAAAGAAGTGTGTTCGTTCATTGAAGTCGTAATCATATTTACCAACCCCTCCGCTCGGGCAGGATATGACACAAGGTCAATTTTTAAGCGAAGTTTAACAGGTTTGAATTCAGAGTTTTCCTTCTCCTAGACTAGTTGCCTCACCAAGGCTGAAGAACCTAATCTGTCCTACTATTTACCCATAGCTGGAGGGATAATAATTGGATTCATACCTTTCCCAAGGGTATTAGTGCTATTTGAACTCGTATCGTCGTGTCCAATTCCTACGACGATAACCATTACACCACGGGCACCTCCACATTGAAGTCGTAATTATTGTTGACTATTTTTCCGTTTATATTTGTATATTTGTGTAGTTGCATAAGGCTATACAATAGCAGCACAGAACATTCATATCAAAATAAGAATAGATAAGACGCAACAAAACAGCAGATGTAGGTAATGTGGTGAAAGAGACGAAATGATCAATCACATAATAAGCTAATGCTGCAAATTAGCACAGAAAGAGTATAAGACTAGACACGACTGGGTGCGCAAGGTGATCCACTGGGAATTATGCAAGAAATGGAAAGTTGAGCATACGAACAAATGCTATATCCACAACGAAACATCTGTCCTGGAAAATTAGACGCACAAACTTTTCTGAGATTGTGAAATACAAATTGATCACCTAATCTCGGCCAGATCAACTAAAAAGGAGAACTTTCAGAATTGGGGACTTTGCTGTCCCGGTTGACCTGTGAGTAAAGCTGAAAGAGAATGAAAAGAAGAAAAAGTGCCTCAACCTTGCTAGGGAATTGAAAAAAACTGTGGAATATGAAAGCGATGATTATACCACCTGTTGTTAGTGCACTTGGTGTAATCACGGAATGATTGGTAAGGGGACTGCAAAACTTGGAAATAACGGAATGGGTGGAAACCATCCAAACAACTACATTACTGAGATCGGCCAGAATACTGAAAAAAGAGTCCTGGAGACATGAGGAGACTTGCTGACACTCCGACAACTGTGAAAGCTAACGCAGATGTGAAAAACTCTCAAAGAGTAAATAATAATAATAATTCTCCAGGAACACTCGTTGGGTAGAGATTAGTGCAAACTGCTCTTAAAAAAAAAAACACTAGATTTTCTCTGACTTGTAAAATCTGTTGGTGAATTTTTGTTATATTTTACCAGAAGAGTTTTACTTACTAATCGGCTAAATGTTTTTACCAGGTGCAATTATCTCGAGCTAACTGAAGAACCGTTTAAATTTACCTCGTTACCCTACATATTGCCCAACGACTTTCCCAATCGATGGACGTTTTAGCCCTGTATTTTGCCGAAAAATCATCAGAAATCTAATGCGAAAAATTATCACCGGCACATTTAAAACTAGGTTAAGAATAAGATATTACCATTAAGCTGGCATAAAAAAATCTTTCAAGCAGTCCACTCTAGTTGCTAGGGAAGTAAAAAAATAAATTAAAAAAATAAAAAGTAGGACAACGGACTTTAACTTAGTTAAAACTTAGGGTTAGATTAAATTGCCGAATTTTTTTTTTGTGACCTGCTGTTTAAGAACGGTCAATATGATTATTCGTGGTCACATCTGTGTAAGGTGCGCAGATCAAAAACAACCGCTGGGTCTGGAAAAGCCACAATATACCATCCATGATAAGAATGTCCAATATCAATATTACAAAACGTGGAACCAAGGCAACAGGCTTGGGTGTCATGATCGGCAGGTGCTCTCCTGATAGCCAACATGGGAGATCCGTCGTCATCTTGCGAATGTTGGCTGCTCTCTTTTCAGGTACATGATTGACGATATTAGCAACCACAACGATCAAAGACCAAAACGTAAAATATGGACCAGGGAAGACAATAATTTTGCACTACACAGCTATTTTAGGAGCAACCCTTAACAAAGAGTGTATAGAAAAAGAATGATAGAGATCTGGCAGGAATGTGCTAGTTTTCAGACTACAAGCCAAAGGATTGCCGATCAAGTCAGAAAAATAATAAAAAATGGATAATTTTCTGACCTTGAAATACTAGAAATGCACAAGAAAACACAGACGCAAGTCAGCACATTTCCAAACACATCAAGTGGCGCCAACCAAAACAACATATCAGAAATGAACAGCCAACTCTTGAAAATGAATACGCCACAGTACCAAGTAACCCTACAGAAACACTATCACAAGAACAACAGACAAATCTAGAAAACCTAAAAAGAATCATGAACAGTGTGAAGACTACTCTTCCATCATTAAGAAACATAGAATGGAGAACACTTAAAACAGAAACAAACAGAATAAATCAAATGCTACCTTAGATATCAGCAAATAATATATCTGAGTTAAATGATCTAATCTATGCAGGGGCGAAATTAGTGTGTGAGAAAATTGGTGTCCCCTCAAAAAGTACGAAGACACAGTCTAAACCAGGATGGGAAGTTCGACTGGAATCCCACATAAAAAATCTACGAAAACAGGACAAAATGGTAAAACAGAAAGATCCTAGAATAGGTGGGAAGAGAATGGAAAAGACAACACGAGAAAAAATAACAGTACAACTTGAGGAAATAAATGGGGAAAGAACGAAGACTAAAAAATATCGACAAAGGGTAAAACAATACAGATAAAACAGGACATTCCAAAACAATGAAAGAAATTTTATCAACAATTGGGAGGGCATGACAAAAAATCATACCAACAACCAGACGCCAGAGAAACTGAACGATTTTGGACGAAAATATGGCAACCGAAAAAGCATAACGAAGAGGCTAAATGGATAAGCGATATGACAAGAGAACTAGAAGGACTCGAGGAAGGCCCTAAAGCGGAAATACACATCGAATTACTCAAAAAGACACCATAAAAGATATTAAACTGGAAAACACCAGGATATGATGGAATACATGGATTCTAGTTCAAGAAATACACCTCCATTCACGACATACTAGCACTAGAAATGAACAGATGCCTACAAGATGCACAAGTACCTGACTGGATGACCAAAGGAAAACACACATTGATCCAAAAGGACCCAAGTAAAGGAACAGCTCCAAACAATTATAGACCCATAACTTGTTCACCGATGAACAGCCCAAATAAGGAAAGAGATATACTACTCGCTAATGAGACGCGGATTGTTCCCTGACAAAAGGATGCCACAAAGGATCCAGAGGCACAGCAGAGTTACTCTACATAGATCAACACATCCTAAATGAAAGCAGGAACAGACGGAAAAATCTAACTATGGCTTGTATAGACTACAAACAGGCATATGATATTATTTTGCAAAGCTGGATAATAAGCTGTCTCAAAATGTACAAAATATCACACGAAATCATAAACTTCATCGAAAAACCATGAAAAACTGGAGAGTTGAATTAACAGCAGGAGGAAAAAAGTTTGGCCGAAACAAAGATCCAAAGAGGGATTTTCCAAGGAGATGCACTGCCACCCCTACTATTCATAATTGCTATGATGCCACTAACCCACATACTCAGAAAATGCACGGCCGGATACAAACTTAGAAGATTGCAAGAAAAGATCAACCACCTAAGGTAGACGGATGACATAAAACTATTTGCAAAAGTGAAAAAGAACTGGAAACCATAATACACACAGTTAGAATATACAGTCAAGACATAGGGGGGTGGAATTTGGCATTGGAAAATGCGCTCTGCTCTTCATGAAAAGTGGTAAACGACACATCCATACAACGACTCGAAGACTACATAGAAAAACACAAAAGAGGACTGATTACGGCCATCAGAAACAATACTGACAACACGATAGATAACAGAATGACAAAAACTAGGAAAGAAATGGGAAAGAAAACAACTCCATGGGAGTTTTAAACGACTAATAAACAACATCTCACACGACAAAACCTGGTCATGGCTAAGAAAAGGAAACTTTAAACAGAAACAGAATCTCTCCCATTGGCAGCACAAAACAGCGCCATAAGAACCAATAATATCAAAGTGAGGATAGATAAGACGAAACAAAATAGCAAATGCAGACTATGCGGTGACAGAGATGTAACCATCCATCACATAATAAGCGAATTCAGCAAATTGACACAGAAGGAGTACAAAGCTAGACACGAGTGGATGGACAAGGTGATCCACTGGGAAATGTGCAAGAAATTTAAATTTGACCATGCCAACAAATGGTATATGCACAACCCAGCACCTGTTCTAGAAAATGACACACACAAACTCCTATGGGATTTTGATATACAAACGAATCACCTAATCTCGGTCTAAAGACCAGACCTTATAATAATCAACAAAAAAAAAGAAGAAAATCTGCAAAATTGTCGACTTTTCTGTCCCGGCTGACCACAGAATAAAAGTGAAAGAATGTGAAAAGAGAGATAAGTATCTCGACTTTGCCAGAGAATTGAAAAAAACTATAGAACATGAAGGTGACAATTATACCAATTGTGATTGATGCTTTTGGCACGGTAACTAAAGGATTATAAAAGGGCATGGAAGATTTGGAAGTTGGCGGCTGAGTGGAGACTATCCAAACAACAGCATCATTAAAACGGCCAGAATACTGAGAAGTGTCCAGTAGACTTGAGGAGATTTGCTGTCACTCAATCTCCCGTGAACGACCATCAGCTTACGCTGATGTGAAAAACTCCAATGAATAATAATAATAATAATAATAAAGAAAAAAGAGAACCTATGGAAACCACAGAGTAAAATTAAAAGAAGCAGAAAGAGAAATGTATAGCTAAACTTTGCTACAGAACAAAAACAAAAAAAACAAAAAAACTATGGAACAAGAAGGTGACGATGATACCAGTAGTAATTGGTGCACTTGGAACGATCTCCAAAGGATTGGTAAAGGGGGTGGAAGAGTTGGAAATAAGAGGTCAAGTAAAGACCATCCAGAATACAGCATTAAGATCGGACAGACAACAAAAAAAAGTCCTGAAGACCTATGGAGACTTGCTGTCACTCAAACTCCAGCGAGAAACAATCAGCTAACATTGGGGTGAAAAACTCTCAAAAACTCTTCTACTACTACTACTACTACTACTACTACTACTACTAATAATAATAATAATAAAGGATAGAGAAATACTTGCACTTGGCGGGAGAACAAAAAGTACTGTGGAACAGGAGGGTGACGGTGATGGTAAACAGCCGGAAAAATAAATGGAAGAATTGGAAATCAGAGGAAGTATCGAAACCATCCTGACTACGGTATGGTTAAGATCAACGAGAATACTGAGAAGAGTCCTGGAGACATCAGAAGACTTGCTCATACTCCGACTCCATTAAAATACCACTAGCTAACGCTCATGTGAAAAATCTTGTAAGGAGTTAAACAATAATAACTTAAATTTACACAAACACATGTAATTTTTTATGTTCATACTCATATACATGCAGGCAAGTATACCCTTTATATATATATATATATATATATATATATATATATATATATATATATATATAAGTGCACGCTAAATATTTCTGTATGAATGTGCAGCAAATAAAAATATGACAGGGAAATGCCTGGTAGAAATTAAAAGAGATCAAAAAGGTAGCATGGGAAAAATCATAAAAGGAAAAAATATGTAGAAAAACGAACTGAACTCATAACAACATCAGATGCATAAAAGAAATAAAGCAAAGATAGATAGATAGATAGATAGATAGAGAGAGAGAGATATGAACAGGAAAATAGATAGATAGATAATACGAACAAACTGAGATAGACAAATAGATAGAAAGACAGACATAATTTTTAAAACGAATGAATGCAGCTTGAAGAAAGGTGTGGTAAATTCACGATCCGAAATTAACCTGAAAAATAATAAGAAAAATGTTTTTATGTTATAAGTAAAAAAGAAATTGTACGCGCGTGCGTGTATATATATATATGTATATATATATATATATATAATGTGAAAATGAATGCAATGAAAATTCCTGCAGCAAATACAAGTTTGGAGGACGAAAGAAAAAGACATGAATCAAGCTGATGTGGCGGAGTGAGGGAAAGAAAATAGATGCAAACATCTTTAGTGAAAAATGAAAGAACCTCTTCAAAAAAGACGAGTGGAATCTAAACAAAGGCGAAAGAGATTTATTGGGATAAAAATAACGTAGAAAGAATTAAAAAATAACGAAGAGAATTAACGAATTGAGAATTTAAATGAAAGTCAGTACTGGTGTGATAGTGTGCTTATAATATATCCGAAAAAATTCAATAATGACGAAGATACAAAACCACAACTAAAAATAAAACGCAAAAAAGCACTAAAAATCCTCCCAAAAGGATATATATGATAATATATATTTCTATAAAAGTGCAGTTATTTAAAAAGCCTGGCCAAAATTTGGCACAAAACCAACGAAAGGAGGTGACCAATTAGGATCGAAATATTTGGATAGTAATAATTCATTAAGCTTTATTTAGCTGTGCCACAAGGCAGAATGAATTGGGTACCCTGTGAGACTAACTAAGTAATATTTTGCTGTTGTAGCTTTCTAGTTTAAGTTACATTATGCGGGGCACTCAAATCCTTTCACAGTTATGCAATTGTTTAATAACAGCCGCTAATCATAAAAAACTCAATATGCCACTCAAAACTGAACCGTCAAAAAATAGATACATTACAAACAATATTGATAGGTATTTTTTTACAACCATACTCAACAATATTGAAATTTTGTAACCAAACATATGAACATGTAACAGTCTCCAAATAAGTACACCCTTTATATGAATTTATGGAAATTTGATTTAAAATGCAAAGGTATTATATTATTATAATTATATCCGTTCTGATTGTATAAAGTTACAATAGAAATAACATTATCATGGTATTTGAATTTATGGAAATTTAATAGCAGTTGCAGAGGTATTGCAATGTTATTATAATTACATCCGTTTTGATTGAACAAAGTTCCAATAGAAATAATATTACCATAGTATTTTTTGGCCCAGCGGTTAGAGTGTTCGCCAATGGCCCGGGAGACCTGGGTTCAATCCCAGGTCGAGTCATACCAAAGACTTTAAAAATGGAACTTGATACCACCTTGCTTAACACTCAGCATTATAAGGTACGATTCAAGGGTAAAGTGGAGCAATCCTGGGAATGGAGTAGCGCCCTCCCCTACACCTTGGTGTAGTAGCTATCGAAAAGGGAGCCTTCAGGTCACCCTCGACTATGGTCGCTAACTTTACTTTACTATTTTTGGTTTAGAAGAAAATTATGATTTTTCATAAAAAATGTATACTTAGTGCTTTTCCAGTGATATACGAGTAAAACTTTTACAAAGGTATCCTTTTGCGATTATACCAGCACAACGAGTGATATCTCTAATGTGCGTCTTATATGACGGGAAATACGGTATTTGTGAGCAACAATGATTTTCCTTTATTTCCCTAGTTGTCCATATCGTTGGCACAAATTCATTCCCACTTTGTTTTTGATCTTGCTCATCTTCTTCGGGCTGGCCCGAATCACTGGTCAATTTGCTCTTTTCATCGTCGTGGAGGTCTACCGAGTGGTCGTTTTTAGTCTCTCATATACCACTCGGTAAGATTACGGGCTCATTTGTAGTCTGTGAATCTGGCGACGTTTCTGGCCCAGCGAAACTTTTGATTTCGGTATTACATGATCACATCTTTCATTTTTCTTCTCTCCCGAATTAACGTGCTTCTACTCTGCTTAAGCAACGATAATCCCCCTTTAGATCTTTCTATAGTCCTCCGTGTCGTAATCAGTCTCTGTCTTTCTGTATTTTTGGTAGTCCATGATAGTGTATTTTACAAAAATTAACAGGAAAAAAGAAACAACCCCCCCAAACAAAAAAGAAGACATAAAAATACGAAGGAAGAAAATAATAAGAGAAAGAAGAAAGTAGCAATTTGTAAATGAATTCTGGTACAAAAAAACGTGAATCTTAAAAAAAAAAATAAATAAATTCATTTAATAAAACACGAAATCTTAACGAGAAAAAACAGCAAAGTTAAAGAAAAAAGACCGAAATATTCTTAGACTTAATAAAAATGAGTAAGGAAAGAAGAAAGGAAGGAAGGGATTTCTTAGAAATACGAAAGAAAGAAAAATAAAGAAAAAATCATGGAAAACTATCAAGCAATAAATAAATAAATAAATGAATAAATGAAAACATAAACAAGATATGTAAAAAGAAAACAAAAAGAACAACTAAACAATAATGTGATATTACGGACGGGCGCTGTCGTCAATCAGTGAAGGTGTCACGAGACTAGCGCGTGCGGGCAGAATGACTTGCAAAATTAGACGTGATTTTAAAATAATCACAGATGAACAATCACGTGTTTTACTGGTGACATCGAACATTCGGGGATATTCGATTTGTTCCCAAAAATTTCTATATAAGAAAACAAGTCAGGAGATTTTGGCAGAGTTGAAGGCAGCTTTCAAAACAGGCAAGTTAAAGGTTCCGAGGCCCCGACCCGTCCTGACCAGTCTGCTATGACAGGCGTGTGTCAATAGCCAGCTCTCACCCACACCCCGTCATCACCAAGAGGAAGGGAGAAGAAGGACGTAACTAAAATGAACTTTTCGAGTTGCAGCGATCATAGCCCTAAGTGAATTATAAACGTCTGCTATATTTTCTTCCCTTACCTTCGAGTTTGAGTATTTCTTTTTCAGCGGACTTTCTTTTCAGCACCACACGTTGGTCCTATGTTACAATAATAGAAAACAAAAAACGATTTCAACGGAAATGTTAGTGGTGAAACAGACCCTCCCTAGCATAAGAATTCACACGACTGGAGAGACAAATAGAAAGATATAAGAAAACATGATGAAGGAAAATGATAAAAAGATCTTCAAGTAAAAACGAGCGTTCCTCTCATTTATATAATTCGCTGTGTCTGTGAGACTAAGTATATGTTGACTGCATCCCCAGCAGAGAAGTAAAACCCTTACCACCAAAACAGCAATGTCCTGGTTATGACGCTAAACTGCATTGGATGTTGGGTGTGGAGTCATTCCTTTCATTGCTATTGCCAAAAGGTCCGTCGACCTGGAGTTGTAGAAACTTGTTAGAGTCCCATAAATTAGTCAAATAAATCTGTTTGAAAACCAGTTGTATTTTATAGGAATATTGATTCCACATTATTTCCATATTAATTCATATTAAGAATAATGACAATAAAACCATAAACTTGAGCAAAAAATGTATATTAAATAGAAATACTTTATATCATATAACGGAAAATTATTTGTATTAAGAATAGTTACTTGAAGCTAAGGTTGTTTATTAAGGATTATCCCTTGAGCTATTTCACTTTGTGTAAACAAAAGATTATAATTAAATAGAAATAATTACTTGAAACTATATTATTATCAGAATTAGATTACGATGCTTGAAATAATACTATTGTGTTATAATAATTAGGATTATATCAAATGACCGTATGCAAAAAAAAAAACAACATTTAAACAACACAAAAATATAAAAAAAAAATGTACAATGCCGATAAATCAATTATCTAATTAATTAAAATATCGATAGTTGTGGGAGGAATTGCCGTGCCGGACATTTAATCATCTGCAAGACGTAGAGACTTCCCAAAAGATATTAAAAATGATTTTTTAAAATGTAGTTGGCTTTATTATACGAGAATATTGAAGAAATATTTAATGGTAAAACATTTTGTATTGCCAAATCCTTTTCTTCTTTTAAGAAAATAAATCGTGGTGTTTTCGAATTTCTACAGGAGAAGCAATTTACGAAGCTCTTTGCTTCGATATAGCACAAGGTCAAATGAATGGGGCACCAATGAGACTCGAACACACTCATGTAGGTTTGCTAGTCTAACTTGTTAACCATTACACCACTAGAGATACCCTCGAATTTCTAATGGATAGCTCAATTTAGCGGATGCTTTTTTTTTTCAGGTTTTATTTTCATTATATCTAAAAATTTGTCGATTAAAAAACCTACGGAAGTGCATCAACAAATCGATTTCTGTTTGTGTCCGAAACACAATTTCTAATTAACGTAAACCTGGAATTATTCGGTCAAATATGTTTTTCAAGAGTTATTATTAATTGTAGTCTGGTAAAACAACTAAAAACCAACCCGAAAGGTTTTGAGGTTGTCTTAAAATGTTTGCATTGGAAGTATTTCCATCATATTGCGTGAAATATAAGTAAATAATGTCAACGATATTTAAGACTATAAATACGATAAAAATAGTGAAAGGAATATTTCAAGTATTATTAAAAGTCCTGACTCATGTGATTCATTATTTTTCTCAAGAAAAAACTATCACATTGTTTTGCTAAAAATACAATTTCACACACACACACACACACACACACACACACACACACACACACACACACACACACACACACACAGATATATGTATATATGTATATTTAAATGTATATAGCATTAAATAATAACTAAAATGTTTCTGTTCTTTAAAAATTACAAAATAAGAAATTTATCTGAATATGTATATATATATATATATATATATAGCTAAAAAATGACAAAATAAGAAATTTATTGGGAATGTATATATATATATATATATATAAATATTTGAGCTTTATTGTTATAAAATCGGTAGTATATGAATGATTACTAAAAATATCATTTTACATTATATTATGTAACACTGTGAATAATAATCCCTGGTATATTTGATTGAAAAGAGTCTGCCTATATATATATATATATATATATATATATATATATATATATATATGTTTTCTTGTAAACTAAAAATTCTTAGTTCAAACGGAATATGAAAATATATATATATATATATATGTGTGTGTGCATGTGTGTGGAATGTGTATTTATTAGGTTTGATGAAAATATTATATTTGTTTATTTGATATCGATTTTTAGATATTGAATTCATTCACTAGTATATATATATATGAGAGGACTATCCGTGGCGTCGTGTCTAATGTGCGATATAATAGGAAGTAAGTTCGAACTCTAGTCACGTTTGTACGTTCACTTTCGAAATATTAGCCCTTGAGAAACGTATGAGCCCCTTTTATACCCACAAGCAAGGGTTTGAATAGTACCACTACTGCTCTTCTACAAGGATGGCTTTGGCTGTAAATGCACCACAAAAGTTGATATACCATTAAGTAAAAAAACCAACTTTATCTGTTTTTTTCTTATTTTATTTAACTATTAATTGACATATTATTTAAAAGATATACAGAGAAAAACATCACTAAAATAAAAAATTTTAAAATCAATAATCTCATCCTATCACTACCACTACTGCCATCTTAACAAATAATAATAATAATAATAATAATGATAATAATAATAATAATAATAATAATAATAATAATAATAATAACATACAAACGGATCACCTAATCCCGGCCAGAAGACCAGACCTCATAATAATCAACAAAGGAAAGAGAATCTGCAAAATTGTTGACTTTGCTGTCTCGGCGGACCATAGAATAAATCTGAAGGAAAGTGAAAAGAAGGATAAGTACATCGACCTTGCTAGAGAATTGAAAAAACTGTGGAACATGAAAGTAACGATTGTGCCAATTGTGATTGGTGCGTTAGGCACAGTAACTACAGGATTATTAAAGGGCATAGAGGACTTGGAAGTTGGCGGACGGGTGGAGACTATCCAAACGACAGCATTGCTGAGGACGGCCATAATACTGAGACGAGTCCTGGAGACTTGAGGAGACTTGCTGTCACTCAAACTCCAGTGAAAAACCATCAGCTAATACTGATGTGAAAAACTCTAGAGGAGTAACTAATAATAATAATAATAATAATAATGTGGTGACAGAGACGAAACGATCAATCACATAGTAAGCGAATGCAGCATATTAGCACAGAAAGAGTACAAGACTAGACACGACTGGATGGGCATCGGGATCCACTGGGAAATGTGCAAGAAATATAAATTTGACAAATACGAACAAATGGTATATGCACAACCCAGCACATATCCTAGAAAATGACACACATAAACTCCTATGGGACGTTGACATAAAAACGGATCATCTAATCTCGGCCAGAAAACCAGACCTAATAATAAGTATAAAAGAAAAGAGAACTTGCAAAACTGTCGACTGTTTTCCCGGCTGACCACAGAATAAAAGTGAAAGAATGTAAAAAGAAGGATAAGTACCTCGACCTTGCTAGAGAATTGAAAAAGCTGTGGAACATGAAAGTGACGATTGTACCAATTGTGATTGATGCTTTTGGCACAGCGACTAAAAGATTATTAAAGGTCCTGGGGGACTTGGAAGTTGGCTGTCGAGTGGAGACCATCCAAACTACAGCATTATTGAAGATAGCCAGAATACTGAGAAGAGTCCTGGAGACTTGAGGAGACTTGCTGTCACTCAAACTCCAGGGAAAAACCATCAGCGTTAGCTGATGTGAAAAACTCTAAAAGAGCATATAATAATAATAATAATAGCAAAAAGGGAGGAACAGGGAGGATAAAAGAAATCAGCAAATATATTTATTTAAAAAAAGATGTATAAACAATATAAAGCTTTAATATCGACAGCGAGGCGAAGGCACGCCTGATGTTTGACTGTATGCTTCGACGTCATTGCTTGTCGCTTTGGGGTCTATAAGCAAGGACATAATCAAGTTGGCTGTGATGTAAAAGGCGCCTACCTGTGTGCGAAGAGCTGATATGCACGACAGGTGCACCAGCCTCGAACAAAAAAGCATTGCCGCAGGATGCAAAGTCTACTAGCAGAAATACAATATGGCTGGCGGGTTTGGTAAGGATTGAGGAAAAACAGCCAACGGCTTTTTACACAATCCCCTCCCCTTCGCGAGCACCCCACAAACAGACAGACGCATACATAAACTCATACACATGTCTACTCAAGCATGTACACATGTAAATAAGTTTACATCCAAAAAGCCCAGCGCATAAAATGCATACCTTGAATTGTATACATTTATGACAAGTGAGATGTGCGCTTACATATGCACCTGTTTACAATGTATATGTGATAGCGATATACGCAACCACAAACTTTCTCGAATGTTTTATATAAATACATAGAGGGTTTTACACCGGAATATGTACACGTATACTCTAGTTCACAGATATGGGAACACAAAAAATATATATATATGCATTCGCAATCTTGTTGCGAGAGGGATATAAAAAAAAACAAAAATATGTACTAATCCGACTTGTTTATTACCTTACAAATGAAATAGTATGCATAGGTTACTAGCACTACTATGTCCCTTTTACTCGTTGCTAAGATTTATCCCCTTTCCTTTTAAGTACAAAAAATCATAAATATCATCACCGGGTCATATGGTGTCGAATCAGTTGTTATTTTGTCAGTTGATTTTGGACCCAAAGAAATGATATCCTTACTTCTTGTGTATGATTTCATCGAGAACTTTTCTGGAAGATCAAAATCCACCCCTAGCAGGGTCCAATTTGTGGGTTAGATAGAACCGTTCAACCACCTGCTAAGGATTATTAATAGTTATTAGTTATTAATAGTTATTAGAAAGCATGCTGCTGTGTGTAAAATAATTTTATGAGATAGGGACATTTGACAAATTGAATAATTGATGCTAAATAGCAATACTCTTAACTCTATAACTGTGTGTAAACAAATAAGTTCTAACAGCTAGTTTTAAAATAAAGATACCTCCAAAATAGTCACTTGCTATATATATAACAGAATTTAGCATTAAATAACCCACAGAGTTTGATATGCCGTAAAAATCAACCACTCAGAATCAGGTAATGAAAAGACTGATTCTCTGCTTGTTCAAATATTTAAGGCAACTATATCTAAAAAAAAAAAAAAAAATAAGGCAATACTAAGCTTAAACGCACGTGTTGTAACAGATACCTTCTCTGGAAATGAACTCAGTGACTCAAGTTCAAACCTTGACGAGGCTGTTTGCTTTTTTCACTTTCGTATTAATACTTTTAGGAAAGGAATGAAAACTCGACAAAATGAACATAATAGCGTGACTGGAGTACGAACTCGCTTACTACGTTTCCACAGCCCATCGCTTTAACCATTACACCACGAGGACACGCCCTATACGTGTGTATGTTTGCATTTATTTATGTTTTTGTGTTCATTCCCTAATGTAAACGCACAAAAACATATGAACTAAAATGAAATGAAACGTTTCCATCGTCACATATACCTTTAATTGACTGTGTCAGTCCTTCTAACGGATATGTAAATTAGTACCATTTTCAAATTGTAGACTAGTACAATTCTTATATCTAAATAACTACCATTTTTAGATGTTAACTGGTACCATTTTCATATTGTAGACTCGTACCATTTTCATGACTAAACTAGTATCATTTTTACATGTTAACTAGTCCGATTTTTATTTATGTAAAAAAAGTACCATTTTTATATGTAAACTAGTCTTATAAAAAAAGAGATTGCTCAAGTAAGAATCAACACTTTGGCTTGTTTTAGGTGGCATCAGCAGAAAAGAGAGAAAAAGAAAAAGAATGAGTAGAAATAAATATGAGGAGAGAGAGAGAGAGAGAGAGAGAGAGAGTGACAGACAGAGACAGAGACAGACAGACGGAGACAGGGACAGAGAGACAGAGAGACGATTCAAGTAATTTAACTAATCACCTGAGTGAAAAATAAGTATATATTTAAAATGCTGGAATAAAAAAAAAATAATTGCAGCTGCACGTATATTTACATACATATAGTCTGGCTCGTGCAAAGCCTATTATTAGCATAAAAATGTATATATATATATATATATATATATATATATATATATATATATATATATATATATATATATATATATTGTCATCCACAGACAGACTCTTCAGTGTGGCTAGACACGTAGGACGCTTGAAGATGAAATCGAAACCCGTCCAACTTTACGTTAGACCGCTCGGCCAACAAGCGTACGGGTTTTAAAACGTTTTTCGTAAATCCGAGAGTGCTCAAATACTGGCCAGAAGAGTTGGATAGAATTTTAAACAAATGAATATCAATTCACTTCCTCATCACAATTTCGTTAAAATTAGTTTCAGGCAAAAAAAAAAAAAAAAAGAATACAACAAAAAACTACAATCCTTCGCTGAGGGATATAAGAAAACATATAAAACTAATGAGACCCTCTTAAAGAAGACAGTAGATATGACCAGTTCTAAGTTATATATATATATATATATATATATATATATATATATATATATATTCATCCGTTAGCATCCATAGTGACCATTTATAAATTAGAAAGTTGGTAAATGACCTATATAGGGAATTTGTTTTATAGTGGTGAATATCTCAGTAGAACCTGCCGCAATTTTTGGATGAGCGAAAACAGAAGAATAAACCATATTCCCTTTGTTTTAAATTCATTCTTTTTTCTATGCCAGTTGCCTTACCAAGGGTACAAGGCTCAGTATATTCAATTAATTTACCTTGAATAAGAAGAGATGGATACATGTTTTTCACCCATCCATTTTATTGAAGGTCATTATAGTGAAGAGAAAGGCCAAGTGTCTTGTTTAGAATATGACCTTGATTCTCAGCACGCTGCGAGTTCTTGAGATTATGAGGGTTGTTGCACTTTTTTATTTCTATATTTGGCTAAATATTGCAGATAAAAAATGTCAAATCTGATGATGAAAAAAATTAACTTTGTTCGGATGTGCATCCCTATTCCTTTAAAATTTGCATATAATGGGTGTATCGGAATCGATAAAAAAACATGTTATGGGTAAAAGTTCAATTTTTAAAAATTCAAAACTTAATAAAAGTTTGCTTAATGAAATCTATTTAATTGGTAATCTAATGTTTTCATATCAACAGAATAAGGAAAGAAAATAGCATGTTTATTATCATTATTATTATCATTATTTTCACAACTACTACTACTACTACTACTACTTCTATTAAAATACATAACTTATAAACGTGGGGGATGTCCTCGTGGTGTAATGGTTAAAGCAATGGACTGCGGAATCGTAGTACGCGAGTTCGTACACCAGTCGCGCTATAACGTTCACTTTCGGGCAAATACCTTTGCGGAAGGTATGAACCCCCTTATCCTCCCAGCTATGGGTTAAATAGTACCACGACTATTATTCTAGGAGAATGGCTTTGGCATTAAATAACCTACAAAGAGTTGATATCACATTAAACAAAGAAACCAACCAAACCATTATAAACGTGGCGCATTCAATAAGTATACATCCTTTTTTTTTATGAAGGCATTTAGAATTGTCGTAAACTATTGAAAATTCAGTATTTTATTGCTATACATCTTATGAGATGACTGACTAATTTTTATGATTTCACCTTTAAAGGAACAGCTTCAGCAGCAATTGGAATACACCCTATTAAAGCCTGATTGTCACAGATGGTGACTTTCAAAAATGCAATCTGGACGTGAGGAAGAACGATATGCAATAAAATTGAGTTTTAAACTTGGAAAAAAACGCCATTCAATGAGAGCTGGATCTATTGCTATGATCCAGAGACCAAGTTCCCAGTGGAAGTATGCTGGCTCTCCCAGACCCAAGAAGGCCAGACTGAGCAAATCCACCCACAAACTTTTGATGATCCCTTTTTTTGACAGTACTGGCATGATCTACATGCACTGGGTTCCCACTAGATAAACAGTTTACTAGCTTGGCAAAACATAATAAAATGGTAATTTCTTAACATTTCGTCTGCTGTCAAAACGTTAACATGAGTCAGTACCAAACTGAAAACCCCAAAAATGTATGAAGTCAAATTCGATAATTTGGAGGCGAAACGTTTTTGACGAAAGATCCGTCTTTTTAAAGAAATACGACGGTTTAGTTTCACACCAAATTAAAAAAAGAATTACAGAGGTTCTTTGAGCCATTATAACTGTGCGTCATCTAGGACTATTGTATGCCAAAGATTTAGGGCAGCATTTCTCGTCAGGTGCTCCCAGGTTAACTGGTGTACCATAAAAGCTAGTCAGGTGTGCCCTAACTTAAAGAAAAACTAATAAATGATTATTATTTGAAAAAAATCCGTATTAAAAAAGCAGCAACAACAAAAGAAAAAAATATCTACGGAACGTCACGATCCACAGAAGTTGCAATTTCTTTTTGTTTTGTTTGTTTAATGGCATATCAACCTTTGTAGGTTATTTAATTCCCAAGCCATCCTTCTACAAGAATATTAGGGGTACTATTTAACTCATAGCTGGCAGGATAAGTGGATTCATACCTTTCCCAATGGTATTTGGCCGAAAGTGAACGTAATAGCGCGACTGGAGTACGAACTAGCTCACTACGATTCCGCAGTCCATCGCTTTAACCATTACACCTCGAGGACACCCCTTTCTTTTGCTTGTATATTTTATCAATGTTTCTTGCATTTATAAAATTATGTTGAAGTTATTTTCTCTTGAATTTTATCTTACCGATATATAAAGTACACGTCAAAGTTTCAGTTTCTGTACACTTGCCTCCTGACTTAGAATAAAGTTGAAAAACACTAGTTTAATGAATTCCCTTTATTGTACTTCCATGTCTACATATTTGTGCAGTTGTTTCTAGAGATATTTTGCACACATTTCTTTCGGATACGAATAACTTTTAAACAGATCTATTTGACCGAATGATTGGATCCTAATAGGTAGTACCGTTCCAAGTGGATCTGGAAATAATGGCAGTTAAGGTTACTTCACTCTACCCCGATCTCCAGAACTGGGGCCTCATCATCGTATGCAATATTAATATAATACCCAGGACATCCCTTTTGTGTGTGTTGGGGTCTTATTCCTCAGTAGGAGATACGGTTTTCTTCTTAGCCCCGTCGGCAGGTCAGCCTTCGAAGAAAAATATATAATCATAATCTATTTGACCCATAGATGGGTCCTAACTGGTACTAAGCATCCGGGTTCGGGTGGAACTCGGAGTAATTCCAATAAAGAGGCACTTCATACTTCTCAGAACTCCATAAATGGAGCCTGGTCATCAAATGTTGTTTAGTGTCATACCCCGGACAGTCCCTTTTGGTAGAGAGGAGTCTTACCCTCTACAAAGGATGCTTTCGCGTATTCTAAACCTCGCCGACAGGGTGGTCAATTTCCTTGAACAACAGGTCGGTGGATTGTCTTGTTTGGACTGCACACAACTTGCCTTCTCAATAGCTATAGTTTCTGACTCTCTGACTGTCAATGGAACAGCTTGTGCTGTCAAATTTTTTTCAACAAATATATTTATCAAGATTATCAACATCTTACATATTTTGAAAAACAATGTTTTAAAACTACTTCTTTGAAAGACACTGTACGCTCAAACAAACACTCGTCCACTCACGCACACGCACACACGGATTTATATAGGTATATATTTGCTTGCAAATATTCTAATTGGCATAAGATTACAGTTAATAACAAGCGTTTTCAGCTTATCAGTAATAGAAATGACTTGGGTATTTTTCTTCCCTAAGGAAACTTAGAATGAAAAACTTAAAGAGGAAAATATAAGTAAATGTTTATTCATAGATTAGTTGACGATTCACTGAAGTCTTCTCGGATTACAAAATGTTATGAATTCAAAGGATTAGAAAATAAGACAGTAAACTTAGGATTTAAAAGAATAAATTGAAACCCCTTCGCCGACATAAGCAACCAATATAGACCACACACATGCCCAGTCGGCTGGGGCTGGAGAATACATCGACTGCTTCTCAGCAGAGGGGTATGACCCCTATGCAATGAGCGTCCTGGATATAACACTAAACAATCTGATGTTGAGGTTCCAGTGATGCTGGAGCTTTGGGGAATGTGGAGTATCCTTTTTTTTGCCATCGCTCCCCGGTTCACTCTGGCCCGGCGTGGTAGCACCTGATAGGGCCCTATCTATGGGTTAAATAGAACTAACGACATACTTATGCTAAACTGAATTGTTTGAATTAGAACTGTTTGAGTAAAAACCTGCGTGCTTATGCTAAACTGAATTATTTGAGATGGAACTGTTTTTGACATTGAAAATGTACTTACACTAAACTGATTTATTTAATATAGATCTTTTTTGACATTTAACTGTAAGCAAACAAAACCTGTACTTATACTAAACTGAATTATCCGAATTAGAACTGTTTGACTAAAAAATAAACTGTGTACTTACATTTAAACTGAATGCCTATGCTAAATTGAATTATTTGAAATGGAACTGTTTTTTGACATTGAAACTGTACTTACACTAAACTGAATTGTTTAATATAGAACAGTTTGGACATTTAACTGTGTACAAACAAAACCTGCACTTATACTAAACTGTATTAGCTAAATTAGAACTGTTTAAATAAACTGAATATCTTTAAATAGAAATGTTTTTGACAATTAAACTGTGTAATCATTGAAACAGAACTAATTATTTGTATACAAATGGATTTGGCGTTAAATAACCTACAAAGATTGATATGCCATAAAACCCAAACAACCAATCAACCAACAGACCACTCACGCTAAAAGAAAAAAAAAGAAGAAAAATGTGTCCAGTTCATTGAGTTGAAATCTATCTTTTTTAAGGTTAGCAACAGCTTTTTTATTAGCCGGTATTGATTGGATAACAACCACTTCAAAATGAAATTATTAGTTTAATCATTGATTTACAATAGCAAATACCAGAAAGAAAAAAAAAACTATATCATAGTCGACTAGAAATATTTCTAACTGCTCCCTCTGGAAAGCCTAATTCGACTGTATACTCTGCAGAAGGGTAAGACCTCCTCCCAAAACAAAAAAGTCCCCTGAATATAACATTAAACTGTATGCGGTGGTGAGGCTCCAATTCTAAAGTTCTGGGAGTGTGGGTACCTTTTCATTGCCATAACATCCAGTTCTAGAGGTCTTAGAAAGCTGGCGTATCCATTACTCCCAAGTCCACTCTGACTCGGAATGGTAACACGTTATTTTCTTATCTATGGTTGAAAATTATTTGTATTAGATAGAAATACCTTATATATAACTGTAAGCAAAAACCTATGAAATACCACAAAAAATGTAAAGATAGACGTAAAATGTACCAAAATTCTTTAACCTTTAGGAAAAAAATAATCCCTGATGTTAAAATCAATTTTTAAATCTTATAATGACAAATAAATCATTAGTGTTAAATCAGAATGCTTGATAGGTTATAATTTTGAGCAAATAAAGGATTATAGACAATTAGAAAGGATAATTTTTAAAAAGGACAATGGAACATTGAAAATACCCTCAGAGCTACAATCAAACGTAATAAAATTTGACTTTAAATAACCCATATGGGAGTGAAATGCCGTTAAACAAATAAAATAAACATCGTCAGAACTACAATCAAATGTGATAAAATTTGACTTTTGATAACATATAAGGTAGTGAAATGCAATTAAACAAATAAAATAATGCCTTTACTTTTAAAACGAGCATAGGATTTTTTCTTGTCTGTTCACCAGACAAAGCAAATCTTTGTAAATTACAACCTATAGTTTTTATACCAGACTTAGGTCTGCAAATACCAACGAGAAGTTCTTGTGTCAGTCAAAGCAAAATTTAGTAAATAACAAGCAACCTAAGGCCTTCATAACAGACTAAGTAAATAACATTTTTTATTCGCTTTTGTTTTGTTTGCTTTCTTTGTTTTAATGGTTTATCAACCTTCTTGGGTCTGGCAAAGCTATCCTTGTAGACGATTAATAGTGATAGTGTTTGACTCATACTTGTGAGGAACATGTTTGTTTATATATTTCCAGAGAGAATTAGTCCAAAAATGAATGCAATCGTGTGACTGAATTTCAAACTCGTTTACAACTGTTGTATATTGACCTACGACCCGGCCGGGCTGTCAAAATAGGAAATGCACCCATGTAAATAACAGGTGCATCCGGTCGAGGAATAGCAGAGTGTAGCCTTGACCGTGGATGGGTTGAATGAGTGCAATTTGTGACGCCTACAAGAAGAAGGTGTGCGTTGAACTATTATATAACTCGGTGAAGACAGGAAGTCAGTTAGTTTAGAGACCAGACTAATTGGTGACAAGATGCGTTAGAGAAATCCAGCACCCAGCAGAGGGAGCCCTCAGGCCCCCGATTGAGTAATTGCCGTTGGAGACAAGATGCGGTAGAGAAAGCCAGCACCCAGCAGAGTGGGCCCTCAGGCCCCCGATTGTGCAGTTGCGGTTGAGGATCAGACAAGTTGAAGATCAGACCAGTTGGAGACAAGATGGGGTAGAGAAAGCCAGCACCCAGCAAAGGGAGCCCCCAGGCCCCCGATTAATCAGTTTGGGGATAGACGAGTTGGAGACAAGATGCGGTAGAGAAAACCAGCACCCAGCAGAGGGAGCCCTTAGGCCTCCGATCAATCAGTTGGGGATCAGACGAGTTGGTGATAAGATGCGGTAGAGAAAACCAGCACCCAGAGAGACTGGGACCCCAGGCTTCCGGTTGAGCAGTCCAGGAGAACGGGAAAGAAAAGTGGTTATGGCCAATAGAGTGGGGGTCAATATGTTGCAGTTCTGTTCGGTCTCCAACTCCCTCGCACACACAACCCTTTCCATAAAGTGAGAGGTATATTTTTCTAAGAACTGTGTCGCTCGTCTTTATTGTGTCGTTGTCATGATTCTGCATGCATATGTAGATGTATGTGTATTATGTGTTTGTATAGTTGGTCATGGTCATGAGTATACAACACAACGATGTCAATGTCCAGTGAGTTTACCTCTATCCACGCAAGGAGTCTCTTTGTTGGACGAAACAAATCTTAGAAAATAATAAGCAACTAAATGCTCATATGCCAGACCCTACAATGCTCAGTAAATAACAACCAAATCATGTCTGAACAGAGAAAAACAAATTATCATTGATTATATTGTCGGTTATAAACCATGTTTTCTGCAATCGGCAAAGTATCAATCATTGCGCAAAAATTGATTGGTTTGGTTTCTTTGTTTAATGAAATATCAACGTTTTTTAAGTTATTTAATGTCAAAGCCATCCTTCTAGAAGAACAGTAGTATTATTTAACCCATTGCTGCGAGGATAAAGGGGTTCATATCTTTCCCAATGGTATTCGCCCGAAAGTGAACGTAATAGCGCGACTGGGGTACGAACTCGCTTACTACGATTTCGCAGTCCGTCGCTTTAACCATTACACCCAGAGGATACCCCAAGCAAAAACTGATGAGAGCTAATTTTAAAATTTCTTTAAAATGAGAATGGTTGGATTATATTTGTTTGTTGGATTAAAAATATTGAATACAATCGTGATTATAGGATGTTACTTTTCGACGTCTTTTATGTTCATGGAGAGGTTGTAATTTTCGCATTTCGACTGAGAAAATTTGAATTTGACTACAGCCGAAAGCGAACCCTTAAAATGAAATGAGTTATATATATATAGTATTATTCGGTCCAGTTAATCCAGAGTTGCGAGTAATTCCTTCAGGACAAGAAAATCATTTAAGAGCTGAACATTTAAATTTTTCCTGGTAGAGAGCTCAATGTAATTAATTTTACAGAGCAATACAGAGCAATATATATATATATATATATATATATATATATATATATATATATATATATATATATATAAGAATGTCAGCTGTTAAGAGAAAAAATTGTCTATAGGATTTAGAATAGGTTGACTGTATTTATTACGATCTGGTAATACCCCTCTGGTCTGAAAATGGATTTTCCTGTGTATGACACAATACTCCATATGATGGTTGAGGCTTGAATGTGGATTTCCCCTTAGTTGTTATTTTTCCCAGTTTCACGGAATCGTTGAACACGTTAGGGTCCAATCTGTAGGACATATAGATATGTTTAAAAATTATTCGTAATCGATAAGAAAGTGTACAAAAAACAGCAAACTTTCTTAAGAAACCAACATAATCGAATAAACAAATCGTTCTTAAATGTTTTCCTTAAATTAGAAAATAACGGGCATTAGAGAAGGATAAAACCGGAAATAAATAGATGTTTATTCGCTTCTTTATGAGAGTCTCATAACGGCAAGTTTTATTTCTTTTACAAAAAAAAAAAAAAGAAAAAAGAAAAAATACAGTCATCAGATATAAAATTGAGAATAAAAAGACGAAGGATGGCAAATAAATACGCAACATTCCTCTCAATGCACTCATATTTTTGCATTGTACGAGGAAATTTTAGCATTTATTCACGCAAGTATCATCTGGTGATTGTATAATTGTTTTTTTTTAATAAAAGTTCTTGAAACTAGTCGTAAAGAGACTACCAAAAAGCGGTGAATAAACATTTCTTTATTTAAGGTTATATATATATATATATATATATATATATATATATCTTGATGGACCTACTCATTTTAAAATATTTCTTTCTCTCTTTATATAATATATATTATTTTGTTTGTAGGTCCAAAGAGAGAAAGAAATATTTTAAAATGAGTAGGTCCATCAAGAGATTTGTATATTTTTTAAGGATTTATTTATTTATTTTGTTCTTACATATGTGTATGTTTCCAGTTTGTTGCGTTCGTCTGGAACACATATGGCACAAGGTCGTGTTAATGGAGTACTCAATAAGACTTCATCTCAGTCATGTTTGTGCAATATATATATATATATATTAGATATATATATTTAATTCATGGAATATAAATTGCGACCCTGGGTTTCATGGAGTTTTTTGCAAAACAACAATCATCAGGCAGTTAAGAAAATGGAATGAATCGAAAATCAGAAATCGAAAAAATACGAAAAAAAAAAAAAACAGACAAAAAACCGTTGGGAATTCGTACGAAATTTTACGTGTTGTTGTAAGTGTTTGAGTGTATGTGCCTGTTTGCGTATGCGTGTATGGGTTATAGTTACGTATGCATGCTTTTATGAGGTTAAGCCAGGCTACAAACGCAGCGCGTTGAGTAAGCGATTGGTGTTTCGCAAAAAACTCCATGAAACCCTGGGTCACGGTCTATTTCATGAATTAAATATGTATTTCTAATATATATTCATTTATTATTATTATATAATAGCTCTATACTAGATATTGAGTACTCTCCATATTATATTGCACTTGGTTCGACACATACCCACAAAGTGATTTAGTGACAACCAACACTCTTATAACATATATATATATATATATATATATATATATATATTTTCTATTTACGATATTTTATTAGCCCAATTGACGAGCATGCATTTGCGTTTACTATATATATATATATATATATATATATATATATATATATATATATATATATATATGTTTCATTAAATAATGAAGACAAATTTTGTCTGTGTAATTTATTAAAAAAACCTTTCAAGTTTTCTGATAAGAGACTTAGTTTCAGTTTGGAATTGGTTGATGAATTTCCAAAAATTGTCCCGAGCGTTTTTAGTTTTAAAAATTTCGAAACTCTTTTTAAAAACAAAAATTCCTTACACAAGCAAGCAACCACTAATGATATATATATATATATATATATATATATATATATATATATATATATATA
Source organism: Sepioteuthis lessoniana (assembly GCA_963585895.1). Taxonomy (NCBI): domain Eukaryota; kingdom Metazoa; phylum Mollusca; class Cephalopoda; order Myopsida; family Loliginidae; genus Sepioteuthis; species Sepioteuthis lessoniana. Next base: position 8,045 of record CAUZXS010002483.1, on the reverse strand, counting down.
TATATATTCAAAATACAATTTTGATTATAAACTTATTTCAATGACTTTTTATATAGAACTCATTTGAAATAAATTTTACAAAGAAGTTTAAATTCATTCGAATATTTGGACAGGAATAATTTATTGATTAAGCTAACCTCGGAAAAATGAAACGATAAATAGTTATTCCGCGGATGATTTGACCCTAATTTACTAAGGAAAACAAAAAGAAAAAAGAAAAGAAAAAACATAAAAAATGATGACGTCTAATTCCAAAATCTCAAGCAGTTTTAGATATTTAACGGCGAATAAAGAGAAGATTTGATCGTGTTAGTTAAATATTCTAATAGCTAAACATAGTTCTTTCATATTTTATGAGGCGTCACGCAATTTTAAACGATTATGAAATTTATCATTTCACCCTTCCAAGAATACGAGTCAAAGGAAAATTGTATTAATAAGCATGTTAGAAAAGTGACCTAGACCCATGAAAAAAGGGAAAAAATCCCCTCCAAATCAAAAAGCAAGCAAGCAACCTACGAATAAACATAAAACAGTTATAAAAATATATTAGTTAAGTAGAAGATTTTAACGGCGTGTCAACTCGTCTTAGGTTATTTTATGCCTACAGTTTAGAGAATCGCGTTCATTGAGTGTTCATATTTACATTTTTGGTGTGGTTAATTTATGTTCTTGGTTATATGATAGAAGTATTCTTGTTGATTTCAAATGATTTTAAAAGAGATCTATTTGACACATAGATAGGATGCAAACAGCTACTACCGCTCCGGGTCAGAGTGGACATGAAAGTAATGACAGAGAAGGTGTATCTTCACTCCTCAGGATATCCAGAGCTCAAAACCAGATCTAGTTTAGTGTCATACCCAGGGCACCTCTACTGGCTTTACACTCAACGGATTCAAAACTCTTTCGAAAAAGTGAGAAAAAATATCGTGTAACACAAATAGCAATTATTTTTGTAAGATTGTCTTTCCATGATTTGAAAAAAATAATTTGGAAAAATGTTTCCTAGAGGAATAAAGTGTGATATTGGCGATTGAACACCGATCGCCCGTGTATGGTAGTGGCGGGATTCTAGATAATACAAGTGGAGGTACCATGCTGTTAGGGTGGACATAAGTCGAAAGAACATTAGTTGAAGAACATTAGTCGAAAGGACAAATAGTCGGACGACAATCAGTCAAATGGACTTCAGTGAAAAAAAGACTTTCAGTAATAGCTTGGCCGGAAGTGTGAGGGAAAGTAACAATCTTTGGTTTGTCTTATTTCCTATTAATGTGTTATTTCAGTTAAATGAAATATCTATGCTTTTATTTTGTTGTCTATCAATTATTTCTTCTCTTTTTATGCACTTGTGAGCGTTACAAAAATATGTGAAACCATTACATCTTCACAAGAAATTGCCATGGCGATGAAATTAGGACCGACGATTGTTGTGATATCTTTAAAAGATGGAAATGAAAAACTCTCGATATTGTGATTATATATGCGAGGAATTACTTAAAGTGTGTGAAGTTATTGCTGTTGTGCGTGAAATAAAATACAATAATAATAATAATAATAATAAATTATGATCATATAGTAAACCAAAAATCAAACCATATTAAATGATTTTTCTTTTTGCAAGAAGCAGACGATATCCAACAGACGCCATCATGAAAGCAAACTAAGCTGATGGTCTAGTGCTTCTCATAAATACAACTGTCCTTGCCGAATCCCGACTGCATAGCCTGGTTCGAACAGTATAAGGCATTGAATTCTTTGAGAACTCTGATATATACGTTCATACATCTTAAATAAGATGGAGTCATCTCCACGTAAAATAGAAAGCCTCTTAAATTAATAGCCCGGTTCATATATTTCAGAAGCAATAACTCATCTACAGAAAGTAGTGTCAATATATAATATATGCATAGCATGAACAAGCTATCAATTATATGGAAATCTATTCTCTCTGAAAAGATAAAACAAAACTTCTTCCAAGTCGTAACCGTGTCAGTACTACTGTATGTACTCAACATAAACTCTCACAAAACGTTTGGAGAAGAAGCTAAACGGTAACAACACGCATATGTTGCATAATATTCTGAACACATCCTGGAAGCAGCACCCTCAAAACAGTAACTATATGGTCACTTCTTATTTTATATAGCATCCAAGTAAGACGAGCAAGACATCCTGGGCATTACTGTAGAAAAAGGGACAAATTCATATGTAATGTTCACTTCAGGACTCCTACACATGCACTCACCTGTAAAATGTTACATTCATCAGGGTGGGGGTGGGGGTGTCAGAATAGAAAGGCATCCGACGTAATGTAGAAAACTGAAAAAAAATGTAATCGAAAAATGATTAATTTATTTGAAGGAACGTCGATTTATCTTCAAATAAATTTATCGCTTTTGGAATATTTTACTTTTTAATTTTTCTCCCTATTTTTTTCTTCTAAACTAATGTGAGAGCCTCTTCAATTTTCTTACTCAGTTAATATATTTGTGCTTTAGACCAGCAAAATGATAAAAAAAGATATCGAAAATTTATAGCATACGCAGGAAACTCTCTGTAGGTTTTTATGCATTGTACTTTTTTGCTTGTCAAAAAATCATTTCCTTGCACAAGATTATACGATATCAAGAATTAGGTTAGAGTTCAGTATCTTTGTTTAATCCTATTAACCAACCCCTCCGCTCGGGCAGGATATGACACAAGGTCAATTTTTAAGCGGAGTTTAACAGGTTTGAATTCAGAGTTTTCCTTCTCCTAGACTAGTTGCCTTGTGTCTTTGTTTAATACCATATCAATCTTCCTTGATTACTTACTGCCCAAGCCATTCTTATGGAACAGAAGTAGTCGTATTATTCTTTCGATAGCTGAGGGGAATAAGGGTGTTCATGCCTTTCCCAAGAGTATTTGTCCAAAACGGAATCTAATTGCGTGAGTTTGAATTCGCTAATTTCGATGTCATTGTTCAGTACGTTAGCCACCACACCAGGGTGGCTCCTCGCTGTTATGTATTCCTATCAAATGGTAATAATATGCATTTAGATGGTTTTGCTGGTTTCTTTGTTTAATGGCATATCAACTTTCGTCGGTTATTTCAAGCCAAATACATAATTGGTGAAGTACAGTGGTGATACTCTGTTACCCATAACTGTGGGGTATAATGGGGTTCATTCATTTCCCAAATGTGTTAATCCGATAAAAACATAACTGGAATTCGAACTCGCTTAAGACATTGCTGCAGTTCAGCACGTTACCCTCTACGCCCATCTTACCCATTGTATGGTTAAAAGTAACCTTTCCTATTTTTTGTCATTTATTTGCAGAGAGTTTTAGGGTTTCAAGTATTCCTACTAATTATTTTGTTGTAGGTAAATGATTTTATTTAACTAATAATAATAATCCTTAGTAGCTTCAAGTAACTATTCTTAATACTTAACATTTGCGCAATTATATGGTATCAAGTATTCCTATCAAATACAAATAATTTTCGACGAGATCAATTTTGCCAATAAACGAGACCAAAACAGATACTGCCCAGATTAGGTCATGAATCAACTTTTCGTCAAAATTATGATTAAAGAGTATTTCACTTTATTTTGCAGGTTAGAATAACAAAATTTATCCCACAACATTCACTATTATTACTTGCAGTATTTCACTTCATACAAAACCACAAAGATTCCAAATCCTGTAAATTATAGCTTAAATAATGTTCATCATCACAGGTTCAAACGTGTTTAATTTCCTACTTTTTAAATTTTTATAAGGACTGACATTCCTAATTATATTGCTATGAAAACCTGATTGGCAGTGGTAACGATATTGTTCCAAAACTTATTTTTTTCAAATCATTAGCTGTTGAAGCTTGTAAAGAGCGAATGTCTTTTATCGTCTGATATTTTATTCATATATTTATTAAAACTATGTACGATGAATAAACGAAAAACTCCAATCAATTTTAGTCAAGTCATCTCTATCTATTTATCTATCAATCTAAGTTGTCTGAGCCTAGTCGAGGGTGACCTAAAGGCTTCCATTTCAATAGCGCCCTACATCGAGGTGTAGGGGGGAGTGGTACCCTGGATTGCACCACTTACCCTTGATCCAAACCTTATAATGCTGAATGTTAAGCAAGGAGGCATCAAGTAGCATTTTAAGAGTCTTTTGGCATGACTTGACCTGGGATTGAATCCGGTCTTTCGTTCCCCGGACCATTGGCGAACACTATATATATAATATATATATATATATATATATATATATATATATATATATACATATGAATATATATATGAACACTATATATATATATATATATATATATATATATATATATATATATATATATATATATATATTATAAATATATATACAATACAAAATATATGAAAATTATCATTACTATTTTTAAACCAGTTATCAAAACGAATAATTTGTTGATTAAGGAGCACAGTTAAAAATATGATCAATCTCAGCACCTACACATATGCACCGATATACAAGTATGCGTATAGGCTGTGGCAGAAAAAACAGGGCAGACTATTGCAACATAAGAAGTAAAATATCTTTATAATATTCTGGTCTAGAAAAATTGCACACATACAAACACACACAGAGTTACACTCTTTCTACTTCCCCTCCTCTCCCTCTCTCTCTCTCTCTTACACACACACTTACACACACACATGCATCTACGAGTTTTCTCTCTTTCTATCTCTCTCTCTCACACACACACACACACACACAACACACACACAATATATATATGGTATATATATATATATATATTTTTTTATTCTCAAATTAACGATGGTGTGAGGATATGTCTATGTCAATATGAATTACCTACACTCTGTCATTTATAAATAGCGCAAGACTAACACACGTACACACGCACACACACACACACACACAGAGATATATATATATATATATATATTATACTCACACAAACATACCACAACACACACACACACAGATATATATATATATATATATATAGTATATATATATATATATACATATATATGTGTGTGTGTGTGTGTGTGTGTGTGTGTGTGTGTGTGTGTGTGTGTTTGTGTGTGTGTGTGTATGTGCATTGATTTGAGTGTCTATTTATGCGACAGTGAGTATGATTTCTCATGTATGGCGCATGAACGTCGCTGTGTGTGTGTGTGTCTGTGTGTGTCTCTGTGTGTGTGAATAATTAGGGGCGAGTGCTTGAGATGACATCTGACACGAAACGCCTTGTTGAATTTTCCTTTATTCATTTATTTATCTATTTATTTGTTTGTTTATTTTGATTAGACTTGCAGAGTTGTAAACACATCACTAGATTTTATTGCTTATTATTTTCATACGTATATAGTTGTATACAATATCAAATGTTTATGTAACTAAGCCCTCGCAAAGAGGAGATGGGCAACATCTTATTAACTGAATATTTGTGACAAGAGAACTCGAGTGTAAATACCGAATCAAGGTTTCTATAAAAAAAAAAATAATAATAAAAAATAAAATGAATTTAATTATTTCAATTAAGAATTAATTCTATATTCGTAATGTTTAGTGAGACCGGCGTCTTCGCTGTTTATTTAGAGCAATTATTAAGTAAATATACTTTCTTTAGAATGTAATAGCGGCTTTGTTTATTTATTGTAAACAGATTTCTTCGCTAATATATTGCGTGTGTGCTAATCGCGTTCTGTCGACGCCTTTTAGCAAGGGAAATAACTGTCCATTACTCAGAAGATTTTTTCATGGATTGTTGGTGTCACTAGTTATTTTATAAGAGACGAGACGACCCACAAACCTGTTGGGTTACAGTTTATAACAGTCATTCACGTTGATTTTAGAAGACTGAAAGATTCTGATAAGCATTCTTTATTTTATCCATTACATCGATTGTTTAAATAACAAAAAATAACATAAAAAAAATGACAAAAAGTACAGCGCAGCTTCGAATTGGACTGGAAATCGTCTTACTTTCTAAGTTAAAGCATTTCGGAAGTATTGCATTAAAATCATGATAAAATTTGCTTTTTCTTATTGGTAACACACACACACACACACACACACACACACACACACATACATATATATATATATATATATATATATATATATATATATATATATAATCTTTATGATATATATGCGAAAATATATGATTTTAGCAGTATATACATACTTTCGTCAAGAATGTATATCGTTGCATCCTAAGTACATTAAATAAAATCCAATTTTAATTTTTACCAAATTTAAACTAATTATCTACAAGTATGTATGAAGATAACTCCTTCGCCTCTCGCAGGATACGACAGAAAGTCAATTTTTCAGGATAGTATAATTGATTTGAACAAAGGGTTTTTTTTCTTTTCATTGACAGTTTGTCCTACCAAGGCTAGAGAACTCATTCCATTTATTTATTCACAGCTAGAAGGAGATGGATCCATACCTTTCCTGAAATCAATGGTGAAAACTGAACGCCGCCTAATGAAACTGCTTTTTCTCGGATTTGAACTCGGGCCAGCGACACCATTTCCTACGGCGATGAGTGAAATAAAGTGCGCATTTATATAAGAATATGCACAAATGAGCCATGTATGTATGTGTATGTATATATATATATATAGGTACGTAGAAGTAATCTTCAATAAGATTTTACTGCATAAAGATCGATTTAAGTGATCTAATAATCACCAATTAATTAAGTGAATTGATAAGGGAAATTAAGCTGAAAAAATATTTCTTACGGACAAAGTAAACAAGTTTTCGGGTTACTTGAGATATAACACAAGTTCAATTTTAAGTGATACTTTTAAGAAGTATAGCCTCTCTGTGATCAGCACGAAAATTTATGAGAAAGGTAACTTTTTTTTTCAGTATGGTTTAGCTAATTTGCATATTTTGAAAATAGATAATGTAGCGAGTCATTGTAAAAATAAGATGGAAAATAACTAACCCTCTCATCATTTAATTCAATGTTATCATTTTGATAAATAGTTCTCTTGTTTTTTCCCCCCGTAAATAGCCGCTCTTCATAGATAGCTTTTAGAATTTTTTCACGACTGTGATAGTTTAGCTTTAAAACTTGACCTTCTCAAGAACTAGCAACGTTAGCCTCAAGTAAGTTGACTGATTTTTTCTCAAAAGCACTATATATAAATATATATATATATATATATATATATATATATATATATATATATATATATATATATATATATATATATATATATATATATATATATATATATATATATATATATATATATATATATATATATATATATATATATATATATATGCAAATTTCATTAGACATTTTATGCCTACATATTTTCTTCTTACAAAATGATGTAACTTTTGTTTTAGCAAATTACAACTGTGTAAGGACGTCTTTGACGTTGAAGATTATGGCGTTTGCTTTTAAATGTAATTCTGTAAATAAGCACTAAAATAATAATTGTAATAGATTCTCCTCTGATGATGGCCCGAAGTCGGGCAGAAAGTACTAGGGATACATACAACTATGGACAATACCTAAATCAATTTCCCCCGAATACGATAAAAGTAATACGGGAATTCGAACGGATCCAAAAGAAAATATGTAGGCATAAAATGTCTATTATGTTTAATGAAATTTGCATTAACGAAGAAATGCTGCCTAAATACACACACACACACACACACACACACACACACACACACACATATATATATATATATATATATATATATATATATATATATATATATATATATATATATATATACCTACAAAAGAGAGTTACATGTTTTAAAAAAATTCTTAATTTTTTCAACCTTTTTTCTTCATTTTAAAATTATGAGTTTATACTTAATTTATTTTTCTTAGGTATATATCTTCTTGCTTATTCAGAGTAGTATAAAATAGGAAGTGAAATCAATAAATATTTATCTCAAAATATTGTTCAAGGTTTAACTTCGCGCGATTATATTCGTGTATTCCGTGAAATTTCAACGGTGACACTTTTTAGATGCACACACACACACACACA
>CAUZXS010002482.1:0-37500 GCA_963585895.1 Sepioteuthis lessoniana | reverse complement strand
CTTATCCTCCCAGCTATGGGATAAAAGGCACCAATTGGTATTACGGTCACTTCCATGTTTCACAATTTTTTCGGGGGAGAGGTCCTCGTGGTGTAATGGTTAAAGCGATGGACTGCGGAATCGTAATAAGCGAGTTCGAATTCCAGTCGCGCTATTACGTTAACTTTCGGTCAAATACCCTTGGGAAAGTTATGAGCCCCCCTAATCCTTTCAGCTATGGGTTAAATAGTACCACTACTGTTCTTCTAGGAGAATGGTTTTGGCATTAAATAACCTACAAAGGTTGATATGCCATTAAACAAAGAAGCCAAACCAAACATAGGAAAATAATAATTTAATTGGACGTATTTTAAATGAATTTAATTAAGCTGATTCTCATTTGATTAAGTAATTATACACCTGTAAATAAATGTATGTAAATTATATTCTTACTGTTTTAATGAAATTCTTTTGTCTCGTTTCAGAAATTTTCGTCTTTTGTGTTAAAAACCGTATTTTACAAACACAAAAAACAAAAAAAACAAACGATAAATGACAAAAATAAAGAACGTATTCATTAACTTTCTTTAAAAGAAAAACATTGAAATATCAAATGACTCTGACGTAACCCGTGACGTCAGACCAAGTATTGTGAAAATATATCGTTATTTGTCGTTATTTTTGTCTGCCTCGCACCAGACAGGACTTGACACAAGGTCAATGATCCGAAAGTCAGCATATAGTAGGTGGGTAGGGAAGGGGGAAAGGCAGGCACGATCTGAGGCGTGAACCCTCCTGGACTATGATGGTCATCAGCTCAATTAGTACAATGGGAGCCTGATGAGCTTAGCCAGACATGGACTCAATACTACATTTTTTGTTCGAGATTGGGTGATCCTTCTGTTTCTTAAAATCTTTGAGAATTCTATGGGTCTAAGTTTTGGGTTCTGGTTTGTGCATTTCCCATATGTCAGTATGGGGAAATTATAATTTCTTGCACGATTCCCAGTTGGTCACCTTTCCTACCCAGTCGTGCCAACTCTTCTACTCCCATTATGCCTGTTTATTCCCTTCGCTTATTATGTGATTTCACTTTTCATTTCTATCATCACATTAACTACAATTGCTATTCTTCGGCGTACTATCGGCCGAATGAGTAAAGTAAAGCGTTGCCAATGGTCTGAAAGACCGGGGTTCAATCCCAGATCGAGTCATACAAAAGACTTTTAAAAATGGTACTTGATGCCACCTTTTTAACACTCAGCGTTATAAGGTAAGGTTCAAGGGTAAATTGGAACAATCCAGGGAATAGGGTAGGGCCCTCCTTTACACCTCGGTGGGAAAGCTATTGAAAACGGAGCCTTCGGATCACCCTCGACTAAGGTCGCCGACTAATAATTGATTCTTCAAGCACTTTTGTATTGCTATTAAAAGAGATTTACGTATATATATATATTCCATGGTGTAATGGTTATCGTTGCAGGAAATGGACACGGCGACACGAGTTCAAATCCTGGACGAGAATGATTGCATTTCACATGGCACCAACACCCTTGGGAAAGGTATGAATCCAATCATTCCCCCTCCAGCTATGGGTAAATAGTAGGGCAGAATAGGTTCTTCAGCCTTGGTGAGGGAACTAGTCTAGGAGAAGGAAAACTCTGAATTCAAATCTGTTAAATTCCGCTTAAAAAATTGACCTTGTGTCATATCCTGCTCGATCTGAGGGGTTGGTAAATATGATATATATATTCCATTTATTGTTTGATCTGATGAAGTTCTGTTAATTTTTTAGAACATTGATTTATATCATTGCTTTTATCAGGATGAAAATATATTTATTATCTTAATGTGACCGATTGTTGGTTTGTTTGAAGAGAAAATTATTTGCTTCTGTGGATTTTATTTACATTGATCTCTTTACTAGGATTATTTAAATGTAATATTCTATTTTTGAATATTTTATTGGTCCTGATCGGAATTATTCCCTACAGCGTATTTACTACATTCACTAGTATCTTATATATATATATATATATTAGTTCGTTACGAAAACGCGTTTTTTTTTTTTCTTTATTTTTTTCCTCGATAAAATTCTGGTCTACGCCAGATAATTCAAAGACTTTATTTATTACAAGAGTAAAAGAAGAAATACCAGAGGAAATTTTAAAAAATCTACAATATTTTGCTTGATGCGAGTTTGCTACGTGTAGATCACGTGTCTGAAGCAATTCAAGCCGTGCTGAAGTCCACACTGTAGTTGGGAGTAACGTGGTAGTTAGTGTGCTGACATGTTCTGCGTTGCTTCAAACCGTATGTGATTTGCAAGCCTCTCAGATGAACGTGCAACGTAGTCTAATTCAGTAACTTATGCTCTCCGAGTTCAAACTAGGTCACCGAGCCACCGAAGCAGCCAAAAACATCTTTTGTGCCAAAATTGAAGACGCAGTTGATAACAGTATTGTAACCAGACGGTTCGAGAAATTTCTCTCGGGTTGGAAGAAATTTTATGATCTGACAAGGTTAGGTAAGCCTAAAACCGTGGTTTCCGAAGCCGTGATTCAAGCCATCGAGGCAATGCACTAGGACAGTATCTGGTAAGTAGAGCATCTTGCAGTCCAGTGTGACTCGTCAATTTCACTTCGTCAGAATCCTCCGAGCCAGACGAATTATTCCTCACGTAAATAAAATATTGAAACACTTTTGATTCAACCGAATCAAAAAAGAAAAAAATAGGCATACGAAACTGGCTTTCATAATCGACCTCATTGATAAAATCAATTTAAAAGCTATCCAAGAAATACAACAAACTTTGGCTTTATCTGTGTTCTATAATATATAAATTACTAATGACAGGAGAATTTATTATTCTTCCAAGATTTCTGAGAAGTAAGATTATAAAATAATGTCCTTAAACTTCAGAGGAGTTGAGCAAGTCAAGAGTGTGGGTGGAAACGTTTGTAAAAGATACACATCACGTGACCACTCTGAAGGTCATGCCCAAATTCCTGATTCTATTATCTTCCCCACTCCTTTTCCTTCTACCTCCAAACCTGCATGTCAAAATGCAATTCCCTGCAGCTACTGCTACCTTCTCATGCAGACATGGTTTCTCGAATTTCCACGGGGTTTTGGTGTCTGACAAGATTGAATCAGAATGGAACAAACAGAAGAACCTCGCTTCTTGATTGGTCAGTTTGTTGATTCGATACTCTCACGTGATTGTAACTTTTCTTTTTTATATATATATATTTTTTAAACTTTTTGTTTTTCGCATATTTTTTTTTTTTTGTTAACTTCTTCTTCGGTTCTCATTTCATTTTCTTTTCGATATTTTGTTTAGCGTTCTTCTTTGTATTGCTCTTTCTTTCTTTTTTTTCCAATCCTCTGTTCACTTCTTTCTTTCTTTCTTTCTTTCTTTCTTTTATCTTGTTATTCTTAACTAAATTCTTTTTTAAATATTCCAGTTTTAATAGGTTTCAAGAAGTTGATTACTTTTCAACATCTTTGGAGAATCCCTTATATATATATATATATATATATATATATATATATATATATATATGTGTGTGTGTGTGTGTGTGTGTGTGTGTGTGTGTGTGTGTGTGTGTGTGTGATTTTTATAGTCTTTTAATGGCATAGCTATATCTTACCTTCCTGTTCTTATATTATTCAGAATAATGGTTGGTTGGTTGGTTGTTTTTTACGGCATATCAACCGTTCTAGGTTATCTAATACTAAACTCTCTCTCTCTCTTTCTTTCCCTCTCTCTCTCTCTCTCTATATATATATATATATATATATAAGTGTATATATATACATATATATATATAGTGTATATACATATATATATATATACATACATATATATATATATATTGAGGATATATGTATATATACTCCCTTACACCCGTAGGGTTGAGTTCTCCCGCGAATGAAGTAATCGTGTTGCCATTAGCGTTTATTGTAAGTCTCTTCAGATATGAATTGAGGTCTCGGTAGCCGTTAAACGGATGTATGTAAACAATAGTAATTGTGATTCTTGACCGTTTAAAATTTACTTCATTCCTACTGACTCCTCGTGGCTGAAGGGTTAGAAGCTTGGATTGGCGTTTGAGTCAACCGGGTTTCGATCCCAACTACGGGAAACAAATACGTCTAGCCACTCTGATGAGTTCTGATAGAACGTAACAGATCTGTCTGTGGATGACTATATATATATATATATATATGATTTGTAAACGAAGTGTTTGTAGGTAACGATTGTAAACGAATCAGAATTGGGAGATCTTACCCCTTTTCAGAGATGCGGTCGGTGAATTCTAGTACCGCCACCAACTAGGTTACATTTAGAATAAGTCAGTCTGTGTATCATAGGTCGTTCGTAGGATTTTATTGATCCTTGTGAGTTTCTCACACCACCTCTGACTCGTAGATTAGTTGTGTTTTGTTTTATGTCATATCAACCCTTGTGTGTTATTTAATGCCAAATCTTCTTTATACACATATATTAAATATATATGATTTGGTTGGGTTTGGTTTTATATCATATCAACCATTGTGGGGGGTTTAATGACAAATCCGGTTTAATCATGTATATTTAGATACATAATTTGTAACCATAAGCCAAAATCAAATAGTTCCAAGTATTGCTATGTATCACTAACAATTCAATTAAACATTAGTCATTTATTTACACACAGTTAAGTGACCAAACAGTTCTATTTCAGATTTGCCCAGTCAGCTGGGGCTGTAGAATACACCGACTGCACATCTGCAGAGGGGTAAGACGCCCCCCGCCAAAGTGTCCTAGATATGACATCAAACAGTCTGATGGTGAGGTCTCAGTGATCCTGAAGCTTTGAGGAATGCGGAGTACCCCTTCATTGCCATTGCTCCAAGGTCCACTCTGGCCCGGAGTGGTAACACTGAATAGGGCCCTATCTATGGGTTAAATAGAACTAACGGCATACTTATGCTAAACTGAATTGTTTGATTAAACTGAATAGCTTAAAATAGAAATGTTTTTGACAATCAAACCGTACTTACATTTAAGCTGCGTCCTTATGCTAAACTGAATTATTTGAAATTTAGCTGTTTTTGACATTGAAACTGTACTTGCACTAAACTGAATTGTTATATATAACTGCTTAAATAAACTGAATAGTTTGAAATAGAAATGTTTTTGACAAACTGTGTACTCATGCTAAACTGAATTTTTTAAAAATAGAACTGATGATTTACATAAAAATGGATTTGGCGTTAAATAACCAACAAAGGTTGATATGCTATAAAACAAAATAAAACCAAATCATTTTTTCTTTTTCTCCCTACTCTCTCCCTCTCTCTCTCTCACACACACACACACACACTCCTCACTTTCTCTTCTACTTTCTAATTTTTTTCTATTTTCATTCCTTTTTTCTTTCTTCCGCCCGATTTTCTATCATTTTCTCTCTTCTTATGTATTTTGGCAAAATTTTTTCCTTCATTTTGAAACTATTTTTTTAAAAATTTCTTTTTCATTTTGCTTTGAAAATATTCTTATTTTACATTTTCCTTCTTTTTTCTTTTTTTTTTTTTTTCTTTGCTCGACCAGATTTCCCTTCTATTTTTCATTCGTTGATTTTATAGCCTTTTTTAAAATTTCCTACTATCTTTCGTTTACTTTCTTTTCAAAAATGTTATAATTCCTATTTTCCTTCTCTTCTTTTTTTGTTCCATCCAATTTTCTTCATTTTCTTCATAACTTTCATTCATGGCACTACTTTTTTTTCCTAAGTTTTCTATTTCTTTCAAAAACATTTCTATTTTTTTATCATCCTTCTTCTTTTTTCCACCTATTTTCCTTCTTTTTTCTTTTTTCATTTTATGGCATTAATTTTTTCAGAGTTTTCTATTTCTTTTGCTTCAAAAACATTTTTATTTTTCTATTATTTTCCTTCTTTTTTCTATCGGTTTTTCTTCGTTTTTCTTTTTTCTTTTTCCTTTTATCATTGTTGGCACATTTTTTTCAAAGTCTTCTTTTTCTTTCGTTTAAAAATTTTCCTTCTTTCTTCCACCAATTTTCCTTCTTTTTTCTTTTTTTCTTCTATAGCTCTATATTCTTTTTCGAAGTTTTCTTTTTCTTTCGTTTCAAAAAGATTTTTATTTTTCCATTATTCTCCTTTTTTCCACTAATTTTCCTTCTTTTTTCCTCTAATTTTCCTTTTTTTTTCCTTTTTGTAATTTAATGGCAGTAAATTTTTTCACGGTTTTCTTTTTCTTTGTTTAATTTGTTTAAATATTTTTATTTTTTTATTATTTCCTTCTTTTTTCCGCAAATTTTCCTTCATTTTAATTTCATGGCGCGATTTTTGTTTTCTTAGTTTTTTTTTCGTTCGTTTCACAAACATTTTAATTTTCTCCTTATTCTCCTTTTTTCCAACAATTTTCCTGTTTTGGGGTTTTTTTAAAAATTTTATGGCGATATTTTGTTGAAAGTTTTCTTTTTGTTTGTTTTCTAAAATATTTTCATTTTTCTATTATTTTCCTTCAATTTTCTTTTTTTTTTGTTCTTTTTCCATTTATGGTTCTAGATTTTGTCAAACTTTCCATTTTCTTTCGTTTCCAAAACATTTTTATTCATCAATTATTTTCTTTTTTTTTTCCACCAATTTTCCTTTCTTTTTTTAATTTCATTTATGGTGTTATTTTCCCAAAGTTTTCTATTTCTTTCATTTCAAAAATATTTATTCTATTTAAAAAATAGTGCCATGAAATAGAAAAAAAAAAAAAAAAATTGGTCTAAAAAAGTTTTCCTTCTTTTTCACACTAATTTTCCCTCTTTTTTTTTTTTTTCATGGCACTATTTTTTTTTTTCAAAGTTCCCTTTTTATTTCGTTTCAAAAACATTATTCTTCCTTTTTTTCTACCAATTTCTCGTTCCCCCACCCCGCTTTTTAGTTTCTTTTTATTTCATTTATTTTCATTTTTCTCTTTCACATCATTTACTTTTTCTTCCTCCTCTATGCAACAGTTCCTTTTAAGTTTCTTTTTATTTCATTTTATTTTCATTTTTCTCTTTCACATCATTTACTTTTTCTTCCTCCTCTATGCAACAGTTCCTTTTAAGTTTCTTTTTATTTCATTTTATTTTCATTTTTCTCTGTCACATCATTTACTTTTTCTTCCTCCTCTATGCAACAGTTCTTTTTTAGTTTCTTTTTATTTCATTTTATTTTCATTTTTCTCTTTCACATCATTTCCTTTTTGTACCTCCTCTCAGCCACAGTTCTTTTTTAACTTCTTTTTATTTCATTTTATTTTCATTTTTCTCTGTCACATCATTTACCTTTTCTTCCTCCTCTAAGCCACAGTTCCTTTTTAGTTTCTTTTTATTTCGTTTATTTTCATTTTTCTCTGTCACATCATTTACTTTTTCTTCCTCCTCTCAGCCACAGTTCCATTTTAGTTTCTTTTTATTTCATTTTACTTTCATTTTTCTCTTTCACATCATTTACTTTTTCTTCCTCCTCTAAGCCACAGTTCCTTTTTAGTTTCTTTTTATTTCATTTTATTTTCATTTTTCTCTTTCACATCATTTACTTTTTCTTCCTCCTCTAAGTAACAGTTCCTTTTTAGTTTCTTTTTATTTCATTTTATTTTCATTTTTCTCTTTCACATCATTTACTTTTTCTTCCTCCTCTCAGCCACAGTTCCATTTTAGTTTCTTTTTATTTCATTTTTCTCTTTCACATCATTTACTTTTTCTTCCTCCTCTCAGCCACAGTTCCATTTTAGTTTCTTTTTATTTCATTTTACTTTCATTTTTCTCTTTCACATCATTTACTTTTTCTTCCTCCTCTAAGTAACAGTTCCTTTTAAGTTTCTTTTTATTTCATTTTATTTTCATTTTTCTCTTTCACATCATTTACTTTTTCTTCCTCCTCTAAGTAACAGTTCCTTTTTAGTTTCTTTTTATTTCATTTTATTTTCATTTTTCTCTGTCACATCATTTACTTTTTGTACCTCCACTCAGCCACAGTTCCTTTGTAGTTTCTTTTTATTTCATTTTATTTTCATTTTTCTCTTTCACATCATTTACTTTTTCTTCTTCCTCTCAGCCACAGTTCTTTTTTGGTTTCTTTTTATTTCATTTTATTTTCATTTTTCTCTTTCACATCATTTACTTTTTCTTCCTCCTCTAAGTAACAGTTCCTTTTTAGTTTCTTTTTTTTTTCATTTTATTTTCATTTTTCTCTTTCACATCATTTACTTTTTCTTCTTCCTCTCAGCCACAGTTCCTTTTTGGTTTCTTTTTATTTCATTTTATTTTCATTTTTCTCTTTCACATCATTTACTTTTTCTTCCTCCTCTAAGCCACAGTTCCTTTTTAGTTTCTTTTTATTTCATTTTATTTTCATTTTTCTCTTTCACATCATTTGCTTTTTCTTCCTCCTCTAAGTAACAGTTCCTTTTTAGTTTCTTTTTATTTCATTTTATTTTCATTTTTCTCTTTCACATCATTTACTTTTTCTTCCTCCTCTAAGTAACAGTTCCTTTTTAGTTTCTTTTTATTTCATTTTATTTTCATTTTTCTCTGTCACATCATTTACTTTTTCTTCCTCCTCTAAGTAATAGTTCCTTTTTAGTTTCTTTTTATTTCATTTTATTTTCATTTTTCTCTTTCACATCATTTACTTTTTCTTCCTCCTCTCAGCCACAGTTCCTTTTAAGTTTCTTTTTATTTCATTTTATTTTCATTTTTCTCTTTCACATCATTTACTTTTTCTTCCTCCTCTCAGCCACAGTTCCTTTTTAGTTTCTTTTTCTTTCATTTTATTTTCATTTTTCTCTTTCACATCATTTACTTTTCTTCCTCCTCTCAGCCACAGTTCTTTTTTAGCTTCTTTTTATTTCATTTTATTTTCATTTTTCTCTTTCACATCATTTACTTTTTCTTCCTCCTCTCAGCCACAGTTCCTTTTTAGTTTCTTTTTCTTTCATTTTATTTTCATTTTTCTCTTTCACATCATTTACTTTTCTTCCTCCTCTCAGCCACAGTTCTTTTTTAGCTTCTTTTTATTTCATTTTATTTTCATTTTTCTCTTTCACATCATTTACTTTTTCTTCCTCCTCTATGCAACAGTTCCATTTTAGTTTCCTTTTTCTTTTATTTTATTTTCATTTTTCTCTTTCACATCATTTACTTTTTCTTTCTCCTCTAAGTAACAGTTCCTTTTTTGTTTCTTTTTATTTCATTTTATTTTCATTTTTCTCTTTCACATCATTTACTTTTTCTTTCTCCTCTAAGTAACAGTTCTTTTTTTTGTTTCTTTTTATTTTATTTTATTTTAATTTTTCTCTTTCACATCATTTACTTTTTCTTCCACCTCTAAGTCACAGTTCCTTTTTAATTTCT
This sequence comes from Sepioteuthis lessoniana, assembly GCA_963585895.1. NCBI lineage: Eukaryota > Metazoa > Mollusca > Cephalopoda > Myopsida > Loliginidae > Sepioteuthis > Sepioteuthis lessoniana. The sequence goes on along the minus strand of CAUZXS010002482.1, from coordinate 28,118 downwards.
TTTTATTTCATTTTATTTTAATTTTTCTCTTCAACATCATTTACTTTTTCTTTCTCCTCTAAGTAACAGTTCCTTTTTAGTTTCTTTTTATTTCATTTTATTTTCATTTTTCACTTTCCCATCATTTACTTTTTCTTCCTCCTCTAAACCACAGTTCCTTTTTAGTTTCTTTTTATTTCATTTTATTTTCATTTTTCTCTTTCACGTCATTTACTTTTTCTTCCTCCTCTCAGCCACAGTTCCTTTTAAGTTTCTTTTTATTTCATTTTATTTTCATTTTTCTCTTTCCCATCATTTACTTTTTCTTCCTCCTCTATGCAACAGTTCCTTTTAAGTTTCTTTTTATTTTATTTTATTTTCATTTTTCTCTTTCACATCATTTACTTTTTCTTCCGCCTCTATGCAACAGTTCTTTTTTAGTTTCTTTTTATTTCATTTTATTTTCATTTTTCTCTTTCACATCATTTCCTTTTTGTACCTCCTCTAAGCCACAGTTCCTTTTTAGTTTCTTTTTATTTCATTTTATTTTCATTTTTCTCTTTCACATCATTTACTTTTTCTTTCTCCTCTAAGTAACAGTTCTTTTTTTTGTTTCTTTTTATTTCATTTTATTTTCATTTTTCTCTTTCACATCATTTACTTTTTCTTCCACCTCTAAGTCACAGTTCCTTTTTAATTTCTTTTTATTTCATTTTATTTTAATTTTTCTCTTCAACATCATTTACTTTTTCTTTCTCCTCTAAGTAACAGTTCCTTTTTAGTTTCTTTTTATTTCATTTTATTTTCATTTTTCACTTTCCCATCATTTACTTTTTCTTCCTCCTCTAAACCACAGTTCCTTTTTAGTTTCTTTTTATTTCATTTTATTTTCATTTTTCTCTTTCACGTCATTTACTTTTTCTTCCTCCTCTCAGCCACAGTTCCTTTTAAGTTTCTTTTTATTTCATTTTATTTTCATTTTTCTCTTTCCCATCATTTACTTTTTCGTCCTCCTCTATGCATCAGTTCCTTTTAAGTTTCTTTTTATTTTATTTTATTTTCATTTTTCTCTTTCACATCATTTACTTTTTCTTCCGCCTCTATGCAACAGTTCTTTTTTAGTTTCTTTTTATTTCATTTTATTTTCATTTTTCTCTTTCACATCATTTCCTTTTTGTACCTCCTCTAAGCCACAGTTCCTTTTTAGTTTCTTTTTATTTCATTTTATTTTCATTTTTCTCTTTCACATCATTTACTTTTTCTTTCTCCTCTAAGTAACAGTTCTTTTTTTTGTTTCTTTTTATTTCATTTTATTTTCATTTTTCTCTTTCACATCATTTACTTTTTCTTCCACCTCTAAGTCACAGTTCCTTTTTAATTTCTTTTTATTTCATTTTATTTTCATTTTTCTCTTTAACATCATTTCCTTTTTGTACCTCCTCTCAGCCACAGTTCTTTTTTAACTTCTTTTTATTTCATTTTATTTTCATTTTTCTCTGTCACATCATTTACCTTTTCTTCCTCCTCTAAGCCACAGTTCCTTTTTAGTTTCTTTTTATTTCGTTTATTTTCATTTTTCTCTGTCACATCATTTACTTTTTCTTCCTCCTCTCAGCCACAGTTCCATATTAGTTTCTTTTTATTTCATTTTACTTTCATTTTTCTCTTTCACATCATTTACTTTTTCTTCCTCCTCTAAGCCACAGTTCCTTTTTAGTTTCTTTTTATTTCATTTTATTTTCATTTTTCTCTTTCACATCATTTACTTTTTCTTCCTCCTCTAAGTAACAGTTCCTTTTTAGTTTCTTTTTATTTCATTTTATTTTCATTTTTCTCTTTCACATCATTTACTTTTTCTTCCTCCTCTTAGCCACAGTTCCATTTTAGTTTCTTTTTATTTCATTTTACTTTCATTTTTCTCTTTCACATCATTTACTTTTTCTTCCTCCTCTCAGACACAGTTCCATTTTAGTTTCTTTTTATTTCATTTTACTTTCATTTTTCTCTTTCACATCATTTACTTTTTCTTCCTCCTCTAAGTAACAGTTCCTTTTAAGTTTCTTTTTATTTCATTTTATTTTCATTTTTCTCTTTCACGTCATTTACTTTTTCTTCCTCCTCTAAGTAACAGTTCCTTTTTAGTTTCTTTTTATTTCATTTTATTTTCATTTTTCTCTTTCACATCATTTACTTTTTCTTCCTCCTCTAAATAACAGTTCCTTTTTAGTTTCTTTTTTTTTCATTTTATTTTCATTTTTCTCTTTCACATCATTTACTTTTTCTTCTTCCTCTCAGCCACAGTTCCTTTTTGGTTTCTTTTTATTTCATTTTATTTTCATTTTTCTCTTTCACATCATTTACTTTTTCTTCCTCCTCTAAATAACAGTTCCTTTTTAGTTTCTGTTTATTTCATTTTATTTTCATTTTTCTCTTTCACATCATTTACTTTTTCTTCCTCCTCTAAGTAACAGTTCCTTTTTAGTTTCTTTTTATTTCATTTTATTTTCATTTTTCTCTGTCACATCATTTACTTTTTGTACCTCCTCTCAGCAACAGTTCCATTTTAGTTTCTTTTTATTTCATTTTATTTTCATTTTTCTCTTTCACATTATTTACTTTTTCTTCCTCCTCTAAGTAACAGTTCCTTTTTAGTTTCTTTTTATTTCATTTTATTTTCATTTTTCTCTTTCACATCATTTACTTTTTCTTCCTCCTCTAAGTAACAGTTCCTTTTTAGTTTCTTTTTTTTTCATTTTATTTTCATTTTTCTCTTTCACATCATTTACTTTTTCTTCTTCCTCTCAGCCACAGTTCCTTTTTGGTTTCTTTTTATTTCATTTTATTTTCATTTTTCTCTTTCACATCATTTACTTTTTCTTCCTCCTCTAAATAACAGTTCCTTTTTAGTTTCTGTTTATTTCATTTTATTTTCATTTTTCTCTTTCACATCATTTACTTTTTCTTCCTCCTCAAAGTAACAGTTCCTTTTTAGTTTCTTTTTATTTCATTTTATTTTCATTTTTCTCTGTCACATCATTTACTTTTTGTACCTCCTCTCAGCAACAGTTCCATTTTAGTTTCTTTTTATTTCATTTTATTTTCATTTTTCTCTTTCACATTATTTACTTTTTCTTCCTCCTCTAAGTAACAGTTCCTTTTTAGTTTCTTTTTATTTCATTTTATTTTCATTTTTCTCTTTCACGTCATTTACTTTTTCTTCCTCCTCTAAGTAACAGTTCCTTTTTAGTTTCTTTTTATTTCATTTTATTTTCATTTTTCTCTTTCACATCATTTACTTTTTCTTCCTCCTCTAAATAACAGTTCCTTTTTAGTTTCTTTTTTTTTCATTTTATTTTCATTTTTCTCTTTCACATCATTTACTTTTTCTTCTTCCTCTCAGCCACAGTTCCTTTTTGGTTTCTTTTTATTTCATTTTATTTTCATTTTTCTCTTTCACATCATTTACTTTTTCTTCCTCCTCTAAATAACAGTTCCTTTTTAGTTTCTGTTTATTTCATTTTATTTTCATTTTTCTCTTTCACATCATTTACTTTTTCTTCCTCCTCTAAGTAACAGTTCCTTTTTAGTTTCTTTTTATTTCATTTTATTTTCATTTTTCTCTGTCACATCATTTACTTTTTGTACCTCCTCTCAGCAACAGTTCCATTTTAGTTTCTTTTTATTTCATTTTATTTTCATTTTTCTCTTTCACATTATTTACTTTTTCTTCCTCCTCTAAGTAACAGTTCCTTTTTAGTTTCTTTTTATTTCATTTTATTTTCATTTTTCTCTTTCACATCATTTACTTTTTCTTCCTCCTCTAAGTAACAGTTCCTTTTTAGTTTCTTTTTTTTTCATTTTATTTTCATTTTTCTCTTTCACATCATTTACTTTTTCTTCTTCCTCTCAGCCACAGTTCCTTTTTGGTTTCTTTTTATTTCATTTTATTTTCATTTTTCTCTTTCACATCATTTACTTTTTCTTCCTCCTCTAAATAACAGTTCCTTTTTAGTTTCTGTTTATTTCATTTTATTTTCATTTTTCTCTTTCACATCATTTACTTTTTCTTCCTCCTCAAAGTAACAGTTCCTTTTTAGTTTCTTTTTATTTCATTTTATTTTCATTTTTCTCTGTCACATCATTTACTTTTTGTACCTCCTCTCAGCAACAGTTCCATTTTAGTTTCTTTTTATTTCATTTTATTTTCATTTTTCTCTTTCACATTATTTACTTTTTCTTCCTCCTCTAAGTAACAGTTCCTTTTTAGTTTCTTTTTATTTCATTTTATTTTCATTTTTCTCTTTCACATCATTTACTTTTTCTTCCTCCTCTAAGTAACAGTTCCTTTTTAGTTTCTTTTTATTTCATTTATTTTTATTTTTCTCTGTCACATCATTTACTTTTTCTTCCTCCTCTCAGCCACAGTTCCTTTTTAGTTTCTTTTTCTTTCATTTTATTTTCATTTTTCTCTTTCACATCATTTACTTTTTGTACCTCCTCTCAGCCACAGTTCTTTTTTAGCTTCTTTTTATTTCATTTTATTTTCATTTTTCTCTTTCACATCATTTACTTTTTCTTCCTCCTCTATGCAACAGTCCCATTTTAGTTTCTTTTTCTTTTATTTTATTTTCATTTTTCTCTTTCACATCATTTACTTTTTCTTTCTCCTCTAAGTAACAGTTCTTTTTTTTTGTTTCTTTTTATTTCATTTTATTTTAATTTTTCTCTTTCACATCATTTACTTTTTCTTCAATCTCTAAGTCAAAGTTCCTTTTTAGTTTCTTTTTATTTCATTTTATTTTCATTTTTCTCTTTCACATCATTTACTTTTTCTTTCTCATCTAAATAACAGTTCTTTTTTTTGTTTCTTTTTATTTCATTTTATTTTAATGTTTCTCTTTCACATCATTTACTTTTTCTTCCGTCTCTAAGTCACAGTTCCTTTTTAATTTCTTTTTATTTCATTTTATTTTAGTTTTTCTCTTCCACATCATTTACTTTTTCTTCCTCCTCTAAGTAATAGTTCCTTTTTAGTTTCTTTTTATTTCATTTTATTTTCATTTTTCTCTTCCACATCATTTACTTTTTCTTCCTCCTCTAAACCACAGTTCCTTTTTAGTTTCTTTTTATTTCATTTTATTTTCATTTTTCTCTTTCACGTCATTTACTTTTTATTCCTCCTCTAAACCACAGTTCTATTTGGTTTCTTTTTATTTCATTTTATTTTCATTATTCTCTGTCACATCGTTTACTTTTTGTTCTACCTCTAAGTAACAGTTCCTTTTTAGTTTCTTTTTATTTCATTTTATTTTCATTTTTCTCTTTCATATCATTTCCTTTTTGTACCTCCTCTCAGCAACAGTTCCATTTTAGTTTCTTTTTATTTCATTTCATTTTCATTTTTCTCTTCCACATCATTTACTTTTTCTTCCTCCTCTAAGCCACAGTTACTTTTTAGTTTCTTTTTATTTCATTTTATTTTCATTTTTCTCTTTCACATCATTTACTTTTTCTTCCTCCTCTAAGTAACAGTTCATTTTTAGTTTCTTTTTATTTCATTTTATTTTCATTTTTCTCTTTCACATCATTTACTTTTTCTTCCTCCTCTAAGTAACAGTTCCTTTTTAGTTTCTTTTTATTTCATTTTATTTTCATTTTTCTCTTTCACATCATTTACTTTTTCTTCCTCCTATAAGTAATAGTTCCTTTTTAGTTTCTTTTTATTTCATTTTATTTTCATTTTTCTCTTTCACATCATTTACTTTTTCTTCCTCCTCTAAGTAACAGTTCCTTTTTAGTTTCTTTTTTTTTCATTTTATTTTCATTTTTCTCTTTCACATCATTTACTTTTTCTTCTTCCTCTCAGCCACAGTTCCTTTTTGGTTTCTTTTTATTTCATTTTATTTTCATTTTTCTCTTTCACATCATTTACTTTTTCTTCCTCCTCTAAATAACAGTTCCTTTTTAGTTTCTGTTTATTTCATTTTATTTTCATTTTTCTCTTTCACATCATTTACTTTTTCTTCCTCCTCTAAGTAACAGTTCCTTTTTAGTTTCTTTTTATTTCATTTTATTTTCATTTTTCTCTGTCACATCATTTACTTTTTGTACCTCCTCTCAGCAACAGTTCCATTTTAGTTTCTTTTTATTTCATTTTATTTTCATTTTTCTCTTTCACATTATTTACTTTTTCTTCCTCCTCTAAGTAACAGTTCCTTTTTAGTTTCTTTTTATTTCATTTTATTTTCATTTTTCTCTTTCACATCATTTACTTTTTCTTCCTCCTCTAAGTAACAGTTCCTTTTTAGTTTCTTTTTATTTCATTTATTTTTATTTTTCTCTGTCACATCATTTACTTTTTCTTCCTCCTCTCAGCCACAGTTCCTTTTTAGTTTCTTTTTCTTTCATTTTATTTTCATTTTTCTCTTTCACATCATTTACTTTTTGTACCTCCTCTCAGCCACAGTTCTTTTTTAGCTTCTTTTTATTTCATTTTATTTTCATTTTTCTCTTTCACATCATTTACTTTTTCTTCCTCCTCTATGCAACAGTCCCATTTTAGTTTCTTTTTCTTTTATTTTATTTTCATTTTTCTCTTTCACATCATTTACTTTTTCTTTCTCCTCTAAGTAACAGTTCTTTTTTTTTGTTTCTTTTTATTTCATTTTATTTTAATTTTTCTCTTTCACATCATTTACTTTTTCTTCAATCTCTAAGTCAAAGTTCCTTTTTAGTTTCTTTTTATTTCATTTTATTTTCATTTTTCTCTTTCACATCATTTACTTTTTCTTTCTCATCTAAGTAACAGTTCTTTTTTTTGTTTCTTTTTATTTCATTTTATTTTAATGTTTCTCTTTCACATCATTTACTTTTTCTTCCGTCTCTAAGTCACAGTTCCTTTTTAATTTCTTTTTATTTCATTTTATTTTAATTTTTCTCTTCCACATCATTTACTTTTTCTTCCTCCTCTAAGTAATAGTTCCTTTTTAGTTTCTTTTTATTTCATTTTATTTTCATTTTTCTCTTCCACATCATTTACTTTTTCTTCCTCCTCTAAACCACAGTTCCTTTTTAGTTTCTTTTTATTTCATTTTATTTTCATTTTTCTCTTTCACGTCATTTACTTTTTATTCCTCCTCTAAACCACAGTTCTATTTGGTTTCTTTTTATTTCATTTTATTTTCATTATTCTCTGTCACATCGTTTACTTTTTGTTCTACCTCTAAGTAACAGTTCCTTTTTAGTTTCTTTTTATTTCATTTTATTTTCATTTTTCTCTTTCATATCATTTCCTTTTTGTACCTCCTCTCAGCAACAGTTCCATTTTAGTTTCTTTTTATTTCATTTCATTTTCATTTTTCTCTTCCACATCATTTACTTTTTCTTCCTCCTCTAAGCCACAGTTACTTTTTAGTTTCTTTTTATTTCATTTTATTTTCATTTTTCTCTTTCACATCATTTACTTTTTCTTCCTCCTCTAAGTAACAGTTCATTTTTAGTTTCTTTTTATTTCATTTTATTTTCATTTTTCTCTTTCACATCATTTACTTTTTCTTCCTACTCTAAGTAACAGTTCCTTTTTAGTTTCTTTTTATTTCATTTTATTTTCATTTTTCTCTTTCACATCATTTACTTTTTCTTCCTCCTATAAGTAATAGTTCCTTTTTAGTTTCTTTTTATTTCATTTTATTTTCATTTTTCTCTTTCACATCATTTACTTTTTCTTCCTCCTCTCAGCCACAGTTCCTTTTAAGTTTCTTTTTATTTCATTTTATTTTCATTTTTTCTTTCACATCATTTACTTTTTCTTCCTCCTCTCAGCCACAGTTCCTTTTTAGTTTCTTTTTCTTTCATTTTATTTTCATTTTTCTCTTTCACATCATTTACTTTTCTTCCTCCTCTCAGCCACAGTTCCTTTTTAGTTTCTTTTTATTTCATTTTATTTTCATTTTTCTCTTTCACATCATTTACTTTTTCTTCCTCCTCTCAGCCACAGTTCCTTTGAAGTTTCTTTTTCTTTCATTTTATTTTCATTTTTCTCTTTCCCATCATTTACTTTTTCTTCATCTTCTAAGCCACAGTTCCTTTTTAGCTTCTTTTTATTTCATTTTATTTTCATTTTTCTCTTTTACATCATTTACTTTTTCTTCCTCCTCTCAGCCACAGTTCCTTTTTAGTTTCTTTTTATTTCATTTTATTTTCATTTTTCTCTGTCACATCATTTACTTTTTCTTCCTCTTCTAAGCCACATTTCCTTTTTAGTTTCTTTTTATTTCATTTTATTTTCATTTTTCTCTTTCACATCATTTACTTTTTCTTTCTCCTCTCAGCCACAGTTCCGTTTTAATTTCTTTTTATTTCATTTTATTTTCATTTTTCTCTTTCACATCATTTCCTTTTTGTACCTCCTCTCAGCCACAGTTCTTTTTTAGCTTCTTTTTTTTTCATTTTTTTTTCATTTTTCTCTGTCACATCATTTACTTTTTCTTCCTCTTCTAAGCCACAGTTCCTTTTTAGTTTCTTTTTCTTTCATTTTATTTTCATTTTTCTCTTTCACATCATTTACTATATCTTCCTCCTCTATGCAACAGTTCCATTTTAGTTTCTTTTTATTACATTTTATTTTCATTTTTCTCTTTCACATCATTTACTTTTTGTACCTCCTCTCAGCCACAGTTCTTTTTTAGTTTCTTTTTATTTCATTTTATTTTCATTTTTCTCTTTCACATCATTTACTTTTTCTTCCTCCTCTCAGCCACAGTTCCTTTTAAGTTTCTTTTCTTTCATTTTATTTTCATTTTTCTCTTTCACATCATTTACTTTTTCTTCTTCCTCTCAGCCACAGTTCTTTTTTGGTTTCTTTTTATTTCATTTTATTTTCATTTTTCTCTTTCACATCATTTACTTTTTCTTCCTCCTCTAAGTAACAGTTCCTTTTTAGTTTCTTTTTTTTTTCATTTTATTTTCATTTTTCTCTTTCACATCATTTACTTTTTCTTCTTCCTCTCAGCCACAGTTCCTTTTTGGTTTCTTTTTATTTCATTTTATTTTCATTTTTCTCTTTCACATCATTTACTTTTTCTTCCTCCTCTAAGCCACAGTTCCTTTTTAGTTTCTTTTTATTTCATTTTATTTTCATTTTTCTCTTTCACATCATTTGCTTTTTCTTCCTCCTCTAAGTAACAGTTCCTTTTTAGTTTCTTTTTATTTCATTTTATTTTCATTTTTCTCTTTCACATCATTTACTTTTTCTTCCTCCTCTAAGTAACAGTTCCTTTTTAGTTTCTTTTTATTTCATTTTATTTTCATTTTTCTCTGTCACATCATTTACTTTTTCTTCCTCCTCTAAGTAATAGTTCCTTTTTAGTTTCTTTTTATTTCATTTTATTTTCATTTTTCTCTTTCACATCATTTACTTTTTCTTCCTCCTCTCAGCCACAGTTCCTTTTAAGTTTCTTTTTATTTCATTTTATTTTCATTTTTCTCTTTCACATCATTTACTTTTTCTTCCTCCTCTCAGCCACAGTTCCTTTTTAGTTTCTTTTTCTTTCATTTTATTTTCATTTTTCTCTTTCACATCATTTACTTTTCTTCCTCCTCTCAGCCACAGTTCTTTTTTAGCTTCTTTTTATTTCATTTTATTTTCATTTTTCTCTTTCACATCATTTACTTTTTCTTCCTCCTCTCAGCCACAGTTCCTTTTTAGTTTCTTTTTCTTTCATTTTATTTTCATTTTTCTCTTTCACATCATTTACTTTTCCTCCTCCTCTCAGCCACAGTTCTTTTTTAGCTTCTTTTTATTTCATTTTATTTTCATTTTTCTCTTTCACATCATTTACTTTTTCTTCCTCCTCTATGCAACAGTTCCATTTTAGTTTCCTTTTTCTTTTATTTTATTTTCATTTTTCTCTTTCACATCATTTACTTTTTCTTTCTCCTCTAAGTAACAGTTCCTTTTTTGTTTCTTTTTATTTCATTTTATTTTCATTTTTCTCTTTCGCATCATTTACTTTTTCTTTCTCCTCTAAGTAACAGTTCTTTTTTTTGTTTCTTTTTATTTTATTTTATTTTAATTTTTCTCTTTCACATCATTTACTTTTTCTTCCACCTCTAAGTCACAGTTCCTTTTTAATTTCTTTTTATTTCATTTTATTTTAATTTTTCTCTTCAACATCATTTACTTTTTCTTCCTCCTCTCAGCCACAGTTCCTTTTAAGTTTCTTTTTATTTCATTTTATTTTCATTTTTCTCTTTCCCATCATTTACTTTTTCTTCCTCCTCTATGCAACAGTTCCTTTTAAGTTTCTTTTTATTTTATTTTATTTTCATTTTTCTCTTTCACATCATTTACTTTTTCTTCCGCCTCTATGCAACAGTTCTTTTTTAGTTTCTTTTTATTTCATTTTATTTTCATTTTTCTCTTTCACATCATTTCCTTTTTGTACCTCCTCTAAGCCACAGTTCCTTTTTAGTTTCTTTTTATTTCATTTTATTTTCATTTTTCTCTTTCACATCATTTACTTTTTCTTTCTCCTCTAAGTAACAGTTCTTTTTTTTGTTTCTTTTTATTTCATTTTATTTTCATTTTTCTCTTTCACATCATTTACTTTTTCTTCCACCTCTAAGTCACAGTTCCTTTTTAATTTCTTTTTATTTCATTTTATTTTAATTTTTCTCTTCAACATCATTTACTTTTTCTTTCTCCTCTAAGTAACAGTTCCTTTTTAGTTTCTTTTTATTTCATTTTATTTTCATTTTTCACTTTCCCATCATTTACTTTTTCTTCCTCCTCTAAACCACAGTTCCTTTTTAGTTTCTTTTTATTTCATTTTATTTTCATTTTTCTCTTTCACGTCATTTACTTTTTCTTCCTCCTCTCAGCCACAGTTCCTTTTAAGTTTCTTTTTATTTCATTTTATTTTCATTTTTCTCTTTCCCATCATTTACTTTTTCGTCCTCCTCTATGCAACAGTTCCTTTTAAGTTTCTTTTTATTTTATTTTATTTTCATTTTTCTCTTTCACATCATTTACTTTTTCTTCCGCCTCTATGCAACAGTTCTTTTTTAGTTTCTTTTTATTTCATTTTATTTTCATTTTTCTCTTTCACATCATTTCCTTTTTGTACCTCCTCTAAGCCACAGTTCCTTTTTAGTTTCTTTTTATTTCATTTTATTTTCATTTTTCTCTTTCACATCATTTACTTTTTCTTTCTCCTCTAAGTAACAGTTCTTTTTTTTGTTTCTTTTTATTTCATTTTATTTTCATTTTTCTCTTTCACATCATTTACTTTTTCTTCCACCTCTAAGTCACAGTTCCTTTTTAATTTCTTTTTATTTCATTTTATTTTCATTTTTCTCTTTAACATCATTTCCTTTTTGTACCTCCTCTCAGCCACAGTTCTTTTTTAACTTCTTTTTATTTCATTTTATTTTCATTTTTCTCTGTCACATCATTTACCTTTTCTTCCTCCTCTAAGCCACAGTTCCTTTTTAGTTTCTTTTTATTTCGTTTATTTTCATTTTTCTCTGTCACATCATTTACTTTTTCTTCCTCCTCTCAGCCACAGTTCCATATTAGTTTCTTTTTATTTCATTTTACTTTCATTTTTCTCTTTCACATCATTTACTTTTTCTTCCTCCTCTAAGCCACAGTTCCTTTTTAGTTTCTTTTTATTTCATTTTATTTTCATTTTTCTCTTTCACATCATTTACTTTTTCTTCCTCCTCTAAGTAACAGTTCCTTTTTAGTTTCTTTTTATTTCATTTTAATTTCATTTTTCTCTTTCACATCATTTACTTTTTCTTCCTCCTCTTAGCCACAGTTCCATTTTAGTTTCTTTTTATTTCATTTTACTTTCATTTTTCTCTTTCACATCATTTACTTTTTCTTCCTCCTCTCAGACACAGTTCCATTTTAGTTTCTTTTTATTTCATTTTACTTTCATTTTTCTCTTTCACATCATTTACTTTTTCTTCCTCCTCTAAGTAACAGTTCCTTTTAAGTTTCTTTTTATTTCATTTTATTTTCATTTTTCTCTTTCACGTCATTTACTTTTTCTTCCTCCTCTAAGTAACAGTTCCTTTTTAGTTTCTTTTTATTTCATTTTATTTTCATTTTTCTCTTTCACATCATTTACTTTTTCTTCCTCCTCTAAATAACAGTTCCTTTTTAGTTTCTTTTTTTTTCATTTTATTTTCATTTTTCTCTTTCACATCATTTACTTTTTCTTCTTCCTCTCAGCCACAGTTCCTTTTTGGTTTCTTTTTATTTCATTTTATTTTCATTTTTCTCTTTCACATCATTTACTTTTTCTTCCTCCTCTAAATAACAGTTCCTTTTTAGTTTCTGTTTATTTCATTTTATTTTCATTTTTCTCTTTCACATCATTTACTTTTTCTTCCTCCTCTAAGTAACAGTTCCTTTTTAGTTTCTTTTTATTTCATTTTATTTTCATTTTTCTCTGTCACATCATTTACTTTTTGTACCTCCTCTCAGCAACAGTTCCATTTTAGTTTCTTTTTATTTCATTTTATTTTCATTTTTCTCTTTCACATTATTTACTTTTTCTTCCTCCTCTAAGTAACAGTTCCTTTTTAGTTTCTTTTTATTTCATTTTATTTTCATTTTTCTCTTTCACATCATTTACTTTTTCTTCCTCCTCTAAGTAACAGTTCCTTTTTAGTTTCTTTTTTTTTCATTTTATTTTCATTTTTCTCTTTCACATCATTTACTTTTTCTTCTTCCTCTCAGCCACAGTTCCTTTTTGGTTTCTTTTTATTTCATTTTATTTTCATTTTTCTCTTTCACATCATTTACTTTTTCTTCCTCCTCTAAATAACAGTTCCTTTTTAGTTTCTGTTTATTTCATTTTATTTTCATTTTTCTCTTTCACATCATTTACTTTTTCTTCCTCCTCTAAGTAACAGTTCCTTTTTAGTTTCTTTTTATTTCATTTTATTTTCATTTTTCTCTGTCACATCATTTACTTTTTGTACCTCCTCTCAGCAACAGTTCCATTTTAGTTTCTTTTTATTTCATTTTATTTTCATTTTTCTCTTTCACATTATTTACTTTTTCTTCCTCCTCTAAGTAACAGTTCCTTTTTAGTTTCTTTTTATTTTATTTTATTTTCATTTTTCTCTTTCACATCATTTACTTTTTCTTCCTCCTCTAAGTAACAGTTCCTTTTTAGTTTCTTTTTATTTCATTTATTTTTATTTTTCTCTGTCACATCATTTACTTTTTCTTCCTCCTCTCAGCCACAGTTCCTTTTTAGTTTCTTTTTCTTTCATTTTATTTTCATTTTTCTCTTTCACATCATTTACTTTTTGTACCTCCTCTCAGCCACAGTTCTTTTTTAGCTTCTTTTTATTTCATTTTATTTTCATTTTTCTCTTTCACATCATTTACTTTTTCTTCCTCCTCTATGCAACAGTCCCATTTTAGTTTCTTTTTCTTTTATTTTATTTTCATTTTTCTCTTTCACATCATTTACTTTTTCTTTCTCCTCTAAGTAACAGTTCTTTTTTTTTGTTTCTTTTTATTTCATTTTATTTTAATTTTTCTCTTTCACATCATTTACTTTTTCTTCAATCTCTAAGTCAAAGTTCCTTTTTAGTTTCTTTTTATTTCATTTTATTTTCATTTTTCTCTTTCACATCATTTACTTTTTCTTTCTCATCTAAGTAACAGTTCTTTTTTTTGTTTCTTTTTATTTCATTTTATTTTAATGTTTCTCTTTCACATCATTTACTTTTTCTTCCGTCTCTAAGTCACAGTTCCTTTTTAATTTCTTTTTATTTCATTTTATTTTAATTTTTCTCTTCCACATCATTTACTTTTTCTTCCTCCTCTAAGTAATAGTTCCTTTTTAGTTTCTTTTTATTTCATTATATTTTCATTTTTCTCTTTCACGTCATTTACTTTTTATTCCTCCTCTAAACCACAGTTCTATTTGGTTTCTTTTTATTTCATTTTATTTTCATTATTCTCTGTCACATCGTTTACTTTTTGTTCTACCTCTAAGTAACAGTTCCTTTTTAGTTTCTTTTTATTTCATTTTATTTTCATTTTTCTCTTTCATATCATTTCCTTTTTGTACCTCCTCTCAGCAACAGTTCAATTTTAGTTTCTTTTTATTTCATTTCATTTTCATTTTTCTCTTCCACATCATTTACTTTTTCTTCCTCCTCTAAGCCACAGTTACTTTTTAGTTTCTTTTTATTTCATTTTATTTTCATTTTTCTCTTTCACATCATTTACTTTTTCTTCCTCCTCTAAGTAACAGTTCATTTTTAGTTTCTTTTTATTTCATTTTATTTTCATTTTTCTCTTTCACATCATTTACTTTTTCTTCCTCCTCTAAGTAACAGTTCCTTTTTAGTTTCTTTTTATTTCATTTTATTTTCGTTTTTCTCTTTCACATCATTTACTTTTTCTTCCTCCTATAAGTAATAGTTCCTTTTTAGTTTCTTTTTATTTCATTTTATTTTCATTTTTCTCTTTCACATCATTTACTTTTTCTTCCTCCTCTCAGCCACAGTTCCTTTTAAGTTTCTTTTTATTTCATTTTATTTTCATTTTTTCTTTCACATCATTTACTTTTTCTTCCTCCTCTCAGCCACAGTTCCTTTTTAGTTTCTTTTTCTTTCATTTTATTTTCATTTTTCTCTTTCACATCATTTACTTTTCTTCCTCCTCTCAGCCACAGTTCCTTTTTAGTTTCTTTTTATTTCATTTTATTTTCATTTTTCTCTTTCACATCATTTACTTTTTCTTCCTCCTCTCAGCCACAGTTCCTTTGAAGTTTCTTTTTCTTTCATTTTATTTTCATTTTTCTCTTTCCCATCATTTACTTTTTCTTCATCTTCTAAGCCACAGTTCCTTTTTAGCTTCTTTTTATTTCATTTTATTTTCATTTTTCTCTTTTACATCATTTACTTTTTCTTCCTCCTCTCAGCCACAGTTCCTTTTTAGTTTCTTTTTATTTCATTTTATTTTCATTTTTCTCTGTCACATCATTTACTTTTTCTTCCTCTTCTAAGCCACATTTCCTTTTTAGTTTCTTTTTATTTCATTTTATTTTCATTTTTCTCTTTCACATCATTTACTTTTTCTTTCTCCTCTCAGCCACAGTTCCGTTTTAATTTCTTTTTATTTCATTTTATTTTCATTTTTCTCTTTCACATCATTTCCTTTTTGTACCTCCTCTCAGCCACAGTTCTTTTTTAGCTTCTTTTTTTTTCATTTTTTTTTCATTTTTCTCTGTCACATCATTTACTTTTTCTTCCTCTTCTAAGCCACAGTTCCTTTTTAGTTTCTTTTTCTTTCATTTTATTTTCATTTTTCTCTTTCACATCATTTACTATTTCTTCCTCCTCTATGCAACAGTTCCATTTTAGTTTCTTTTTATTACATTTTATTTTCATTTTTCTCTTTCACATCATTTACTTTTTGTACCTCCTCTCAGCCACAGTTCTTTTTTAGTTTCTTTTTATTTCATTTTATTTTCATTTTTCTCTTTCACATCATTTACTTTTTCTTCCTCCTCTCAGCCACAGTTCCTTTTAAGTTTCTTTTCTTTCATTTTATTTTCATTTTTCTCTTTCACATCATTTACTTTTTCTTCTTCCTCTCAGCCACAGTTCTTTTTTGGTTTCTTTTTATTTCATTTTATTTTCATTTTTCTCTTTCACATCATTTACTTTTTCTTCCTCCTCTAAGTAACAGTTCCTTTTTAGTTTCTTTTTTTTTTCATTTTATTTTCATTTTTCTCTTTCACATCATTTACTTTTTCTTCTTCCTCTCAGCCACAGTTCCTTTTTGGTTTCTTTTTATTTCATTTTATTTTCATTTTTCTCTTTCACATCATTTACTTTTTCTTCCTCCTCTAAGCCACAGTTCCTTTTTAGTTTCTTTTTATTTCATTTTATTTTCATTTTTCTCTTTCACATCATTTGCTTTTTCTTCCTCCTCTAAGTAACAGTTCCTTTTTAGTTTCTTTTTATTTCATTTTATTTTCATTTTTCTCTTTCACATCATTTACTTTTTCTTCCTCCTCTAAGTAACAGTTCCTTTTTAGTTTCTTTTTATTTCATTTTATTTTCATTTTTCTCTGTCACATCATTTACTTTTTCTTCCTCCTCTAAGTAATAGTTCCTTTTTAGTTTCTTTTTATTTCATTTTATTTTCAATTTTCTCTTTCACATCATTTACTTTTTCTTCCTCCTCTCAGCCACAGTTCCTTTTAAGTTTCTTTTTATTTCATTTTATTTTCATTTTTCTCTTTCACATCATTTACTTTTTCTTCCTCCTCTCAGCCACAGTTCCTTTTTAGTTTCTTTTTCTTTCATTTTATTTTCATTTTTCTCTTTCACATCATTTACTTTTTCTTCCTCCTCTCAGCCACAGTTCCTTTTTAGTTTCTTTTTATTTCATTTTATTTTCATTTTTCTCTTTCACATCATTTACTTTTTCTTCCTCCTCTAAGTAACAGTTCCTTTTTAGTTTCTTTTTATTTCATTTTATTTTCATTTTTCTCTTTCACATCATTTACTTTTTCTTCCTCCTCTCAGCCACAGTTCCTTTTTAGTTTCTTTTTATTTCATTTTATTTTCATTTTTCTCTTTCACATCATTTACTTTTTCTTCCTCCTCTATGCAACAGTTCCATTTTAGTTTCTGTTTATTTCATTTTATTTTCATTTTTCTCTTTCACATCATTTACTTTTTGTACCTCCTCTCAGCCACAGTTCTTTTTTAGCTTCTTTTTATTTCATTTTATTTTCATTTTTCTCTTTCACATCATTTACTTTTTCTTCCTCCACTCAGCCACAGTTCCTTTTAAGTTTCTTTTTCTTTCATTTTATTTTCATTTTTCTCTTTCACATCATTTAGTTTTTCTTCCTCCTCTCAGCCACAGTTCCGTTTTAGTTTCTTTTTATTTCATTTTATTTTCATTTTTCTCTTTCACATCATTTACTTTTTCTTCCTCCTCTCAGCCACAGTTCCTTTTTAGTTTCTTTTTATTTCATTTTATTTTCATTTTTCTCTTTCACATCATTTACTTTTTCTTCCTCCTCTCAGCCACAGTTCCTTTTAAGTTTCTTTTTATTTCATTTTATTTTCATTTTTCTCTTTCACATCATTTACTTTTTCTTCCTCCTCTCAGCAAGAGTTCCTTTTAAGTTTCTTTTTATTTCATTTTATTTTCATTTTTCTCTTTCACATCATTTACTTTTTGTACCTCCTCTCAGCCACAGTTCCTTTTTAGTTTCTTTTTATTTCATTTTATTTTCATTTTTCTCTTTCACATCATTTACTTTTTCTTCCTCCTCTCAGCCACAGTTCTTTTTTAGCTTCTTTTTATTTCATTTTATTTTTATTTTTCTCTTTCACATCATTTACTTTTTCTTCCTCCTCTCAGCCACAGTTCTTTTTTAGCTTCTTTTTATTTCATTTTATTTTCATTTTTCTCTTTCACATCATTTACTTTTTCTTCCTCCTCTCAGCCACAGTTCCGTTTTAATTTCTTTTTATTTCATTTTATTTTCATTTTTCTCTTTCACATCATTTACTTTTTCTTCCTCCTCTCAGCCACAGTTCGATTTTAATTTCTTTTTATTTCATTTTATTTTCATTTTTCTCTTTCACATCATTTACTTTTTCTTCCTCCTCTCAGCCACAGTTCTTTTTTAGCTTCTTTTTATTTCATTTTATTTTCATTTTTCTCTTTCACATCATTTACTTTTTCTTCCTCCTCTAAGCCACAGTTCTTTTTTGGTTTCTTTTTATTTCATTTTATTTTCATTTTTCTCTTTCACATCATTTACTTTTTCTTCCTCCTCTAAGCCACGGTTCTTTTTTGGTTTCTTTTTATTTCATTTTATTTTCATTTTTCTCTGTCACATCATTTACTTTTTCTTCCTCTTCTAAGCCACAGTTCCTTTTTAGTTTCTTTTTATTTCATTTTATTTTCATTTTTCTCTTTTACATCATTTACTTTTTCTTCCTCCTCTCAGCCACAGTTCCGTTTTAATTTCTTTTTATTTCATTTTATTTTCATTTTTCTCTTTCACATCATTTACTTTTTCTTCCTCCTCTCAGCCACAGTTCCGTTTTAATTTCTGTTTATTTCATTTTATTTTCATTTTTCTCTTTCACATCATTTCCTTTTTGTACCTCCTCTCAGCCACAGTTCTTTTTTAGCTTCCTTTTTATTTCATTTTATTTTCATTTTTCTCTTTCACATCATTTACTTTTTCTTCCTCCTCTCAGCCACAGTTCCTTTTTAGTTTCTTTTTATTTCATTTTATTTTTATTTTTATTTTTCACATAATTTACTTTTTCTTCCTCCTCTAAACCACAGTTCTTTTTAGTTTCTTTTTATTTCATTTTATTTTCATTTTTCTCTTTCACATCATTTCCTTTTTGTACCTCCTCTCAGCCACAGTTCTTTTTTAGCTTCTTTTTATTTCATTTTATTTTCATTTTTCTCTTTCACATCATTTACTTTTTCTTCCTCTTCTAAGCCACAGTTCCTTTTTAGTTTCTTTTTCTTTCATTTTATTTTCATTTTTCTCTTTCACATCATTTACTTTTTCTTCCTCCTCTCAGCCACAGTTCCTTTTAATTTCTTTTTATTTCATTTTATTTTCATTTTTCTCTTTCACATCATTTACTTTTTCTTCCCCCTCTATGCAACAGTTCCTTTTAAGTTTCTTTTTATTTCATTTTATTTTCATCTTTCTCTTTCACATCATTTCCTTTTTGTACCTCCTCTCAGCCAGAGTTCTTTTTTAGCTTCGTTTTATTTCATTTTATTTTCATATTTTCTCTGTCACATCATTTACTTTTTCTTCCTCTTCTAAGCCACAGTTCCTTTTTAGTTTCTTTTTCTTTCATTTTATTTTCATTTTTCTCTTTCACATCATTTACTTCTTCTTCCTCCTCTATGCAACAGTTCCATTTTAGTTTCTTTTTATTTCATTTTATTTTCATTTTTCTCTTTCACATCATTTACTTTTTGTACCTCCTCTCAGCCACAGTTCCTTTTTAGTTTCTTTTTATTTCATTTTATTTTCATTTTTCTCTTTCACATCATTTACTTTTTCTTCCTCCTCTCAGCCACAGTTCTTTTTTAGCTTCTTTTTATTTCATTTTATTTTTATTTTTCTCTTTCACATCATTTACTTTTTCTTCCTCCTCTCAGCCACAGTTCTTTTTTAGCTTCTTTTTATTTCATTTTATTTTCATTTTTCTCTTTCACATCATTTACTTTTTCTTCCTCCTCTCAGCCACAGTTCCGTTTTAATTTCTTTTTATTTCATTTTATTTTCATTTTTCTCTTTCACATCATTTACTTTTTCTTCCTCCTCTCAGCCACAGTTCGATTTTAATTTCTTTTTATTTCATTTTATTTTCATTTTTCTCTTTCACATCATTTACTTTTTCTTCCTCCTCTCAGCCACAGTTCTTTTTTAGCTTCTTTTTATTTCATTTTATTTTCATTTTTCTCTTTCACATCATTTACTTTTTCTTCCTCCTCTAAGCCACAGTTCTTTTTTGGTTTCTTTTTATTTCATTTTATTTTCATTTTTCTCTTTCACATCATTTACTTTTTCTTCCTCCTCTAAGCCACGGTTCTTTTTTGGTTTCTTTTTATTTCATTTTATTTTCATTTTTCTCTGTCACATCATTTACTTTTTCTTCCTCTTCTAAGCCACAGTTCCTTTTTAGTTTCTTTTTATTTCATTTTATTTTCATTTTTCTCTTTTACATCATTTACTTTTTCTTCCTCCTCTCAGCCACAGTTCCGTTTTAATTTCTTTTTATTTCATTTTATTTTCATTTTTCTCTTTCACATCATTTACTTTTTCTTCCTCCTCTCAGCCACAGTTCCGTTTTAATTTCTGTTTATTTCATTTTATTTTCATTTTTCTCTTTCACATCATTTCCTTTTTGTACCTCCTCTCAGCCACAGTTCTTTTTTAGCTTCCTTTTTATTTCATTTTATTTTCATTTTTCTCTTTCACATCATTTACTTTTTCTTCCTCCTCTCAGCCACAGTTCCTTTTTAGTTTCTTTTTATTTCATTTTATTTTTATTTTTATTTTTCACATAATTTACTTTTTCTTCCTCCTCTAAACCACAGTTCTTTTTAGTTTCTTTTTATTTCATTTTATTTTCATTTTTCTCTTTCACATCATTTCCTTTTTGTACCTCCTCTCAGCCACAGTTCTTTTTTAGCTTCTTTTTATTTCATTTTATTTTCATTTTTCTCTTTCACATCATTTACTTTTTCTTCCTCTTCTAAGCCACAGTTCCTTTTTAGTTTCTTTTTCTTTCATTTTATTTTCATTTTTCTCTTTCACATCATTTACTTTTTCTTCCTCCTCTCAGCCACAGTTCCTTTTAATTTCTTTTTATTTCATTTTATTTTCATTTTTCTCTTTCACATCATTTACTTTTTCTTCCCCCTCTATGCAACAGTTCCTTTTAAGTTTCTTTTTATTTCATTTTATTTTCATCTTTCTCTTTCACATCATTTCCTTTTTGTACCTCCTCTCAGCCAGAGTTCTTTTTTAGCTTCGTTTTATTTCATTTTATTTTCATATTTTCTCTGTCACATCATTTACTTTTTCTTCCTCTTCTAAGCCACAGTTCCTTTTTAGTTTCTTTTTCTTTCATTTTATTTTCATTTTTCTCTTTCACATCATTTACTTCTTCTTCCTCCTCTATGCAACAGTTCCATTTTAGTTTCTTTTTATTTCATTTTATTTTCATTTTTCTCTTTCACATCATTTACTTTTTCTTCCTCCTCTCAGCCACAGTTCCTTTTTAGTTTCTTTTTCTTTCATTCTATTTTCATTTTTCTCTTTCACATCATTTACTTTTTCTTCCTCCTCTAAGCCAGGGTTCTTTTTTGGTTTCTTTTTATTTCATTTTTCTCTTTCACATCATTTACTTTTTCTTCCTCCTCTAAGTAACAGTTCCTTTTTAGTTTCTTTTTATTTCATTTTATTTTCATTTTTCTCTTTCACATCATTTACTTTTTCTTCCTCCTCTAAGCCACAGTTCTTTTTTAGCTTCTTTTTATTTCATTTTATTTTCATTTTTCTCTTTCACATCATTTACTTTTTCTTCCTCCTCTCAGCCACAGTTCCTTTTTAGTTTCTTTTTATTTCATTTTATTTTTATTTTTATTTTTCACATAATTTACTTTTTCTTCCTCCTCTAAACCACAGTTCTTTTTAGTTTCTTTTTATTTCATTTTATTTTCATTTTTCTCTTTCACATCATTTCCTTTTTGTACCTCCTCTCAGCCACAGTTCTTTTTTAGCTTCTTTTTATTTCATTTTATTTTCATTTTTCTCTTTCACATCATTTACTTTTTCTTCCTCTTCTAAGCCACATTTCCTTTTTAGTTTCTTTTTCTTTCATTTTATTTTCATTTTTCTCTTTCACATCATTTACTTTTTCTCCCTCCTCTCAGCCACAGTTCCTTTTTAGTTTCTTTTTATTTCATTTTATTTTCATTTTTCTCTTTCACATCATTTACTTTTTCTTCCTCCTCTATGCAACAGTTCCTTTTAAGTTTCTTTTTATTTCATTTTATTTTCATCTTTCTCTTTCACATCATTTCCTTTTTGTACCTCCTCTCAGCCACAGTTCTTTTTTAGCTTCTTTTTATTTCATTTTATTTTCATATTTTCTCTGTCACATCATTTACTTTTTCTTCCTCTTCTAAGCCACAGTTCCTTTTTAGTTTCTTTTTCTTTCATATTATTTTCATTTTTCTCTTTCACATCATTTACTTCTTCTTCCTCCTCTATGCAACAGTTCCATTTTAGTTTCTTTTTATTTCATTTTATTTTCATTTTTCTCTTTCATATCATTTACTTTTTCTTCCTCCTCTCAGCCACAGTTCCTTTTTAGTTTCTTTTTCTTTCATTCTATTTTCATTTTTCTCTTTCACATCATTTACTTTTTCTTCCTCCTCTAAGCCACGGTCCTTTTTTGGTTTCTTTTTATTTCATTTTATTTTCATTTTTCTCTTCACATCATTTACTTTTTCTTCCTCCTCTAAGTAACAGTTCCTTTTTCGTTTCTTTTTCTTTCATTTTATTTTCATTTTTCTCTTTCACATCATTTACTTTTTCTTCCTCCTCTAAGCCACAGTTCTTTTTTGGTTTCTTTTTATTTCATTTTATTTTCATTTTTCTCTTTCACATCATTTACTTTTTCTTCCTCCTCTAAGTAACAGTTCCTTTTTAGTTTCTTTTTATTTCATTTTATTTTCAATTTTCTCTTTCACATCATTTCCTTTTTGTACCTCCTCTCAGCCACAGTTCTTTTTTAGCTTCTTTTTATTTCATTTTATTTTCATTTTTCTCTTTCGCATCATTTACTTTTTCTTCCTCCCCTCAGCCACAGTTCCTTTTTAGTTTCTTTTTATTTCATTTTATTTTTATTTTTATTCTTTACATAATTTACTTTTTCTTCCTCCTCTAAACCACAGTTCTTTTTAGTTTCTTTTTATTTCATTTTATTTTCATTTTTCTCTTTCACATCATTTCCTTTTTGTACCTCCTCTCAGCCACAGTTCTTTTTTAGCTTCTTTTTATTTCATTTTATTTTCCTTTTTCTCTGTCACATTATTTACTTTTTCTTCCTCCTCTAAGTAACAGTTCCTTTTTAGTTTCTTTTTATTTCATTTTATTTTCATTTTTCTCTTTCACATCATTTACTTTTTCTTCCTCCTCTAAGTAACAGTTCCTTTTTAGTTTCTTTTTATTTCATTTTATTTTCATTTTTCTCTTTCACATCATTTACTTTTTCTTCCACCTCTCAGCCACAGTTCCTTTTTAGTTTCTTTTTATTTCATTTTATTTTCATTTTTCTCTTTCACATCATTTACTTTTTCTTCCTCCTCTAAGTAACAGTTCCTTTTTAGTTTCTTTTTTTTTCATTTATTTTCATTTTTCTCTTTCACGTCATTTACTTTTTCTTCCTTCTCTATGCAACAGTTCCATTTTAGTTTCTTTTTATTTCATTTTATTTTCATTTTTCTCTTTCACATCATTTCCTTTTTGTACCTCCTCTCAGCCACAGTTCTTTTTTAGCTTCTTTTTATTTCATTTTATTTTCATTTTTCTCTGTCACATCATTTACCTTTTCTTCCTCCTCTAAGCCACAGTTCCTTTTTAGTTTCTTTTTATTTCGTTTATTTCCATTTTTGTCTGTCACATCATTTACTTTTTCTTCCTCTTCTAAGCCACAGTTCCTTTTAAGTTTCTTTTTAATTCATTTTATTTTCATTTTTCTCTTTCACATCATTTAGTTTTTCTTTCTCCTCTAAGCCACAGTTCCTTTTTTGTATCTTGTTTTTTCATTTATTTTCATTTTCTCTTTCACATCATTTACTTTTTCTACCTCCTCTAAACTACAGTTCCTTTTCACTTTCTCTTTATTTCATTTTATTTTCATCTTTCTTTTTCATATCTTCAACCTTTTTAACTCTTTTAATCCACAGATATTTCTCAATTTCTGCTTCTTACATTTAATTTTATTTTTGCCTTTCTCTTTCACATCTCATACCTTTTTTCTTAGAGTCAGTTACTTTTTCCTTTTTCTTTATTTCATTTTATTTCATTTTCTTTTTTCTTTTTCACATTTAATACCTTTCTTTTTTCCTCTTCTACGTCAATTTTACTTTTCACTTTCTCTTTATTTCATTCCATTTTATTTTCATCTTTCTCTTTGACATCATCTACTTTTTCTTCCTCCTCTTAGCTATAGTTCCGTTTCACTTTCTCTTTATTTCATTTAATTTTCATCTTTTTCTTTCACATATTTTACCATTTTTCCTCTTTTCAGAGACAGTTACTTTCCCGTTTTTCTTTATTTCATTTTATTTTCCTTTTTTTTTTTTTCACATCTAATTCCTTTTTTTCCTCCCCTAAGCCTCAGTTAATTTTCACTTTCTCTTTATTTTATTTTATTTTATTTTCATCTTTCCCTTTTACATCTTCCTCCCCTTTTTTTTCTTCCTATTCGCTACAGATACTTTTCACTTTCTCTTTATTGCATTTTATTTTCATCTTTGTCTTCCATATCATCTTATTTTTCTTCCTTCTCTTAGCCACAATTCCTTTTCACTTTCTCTTTATTGCATTTTATTTTCATCTTTGTCTTCCATATCATCTTATTTTTCTTCCTTCTCTAAGCCACAATTCCTTTTCACTTTCTCTTTATTGCATTTTATTTTCATCTTTGTCTTCCATATCATTCTATTTTTCTTCCTTCTCTAAGCCACAATTCCTTTTCACTTTCTCTTTATTGCATTTTATTTTCATCTTTGTCTTCCATATCATCTTATTTTTCTTCCTTCTCTTAGCCACAATTCCTATTCTCTTTCTCTTTATTGCATTTTATTTTCATCTTTGTCTTCCATATCATCTTATTTTTCTTCCTTCTCTTAGCCACAATTCCTTTTCACTTTCTCTTTATTGCATTTTATTTTCATCTTTGTCTTCCATATCATCTTATTTTTCTTCCTTCTCTTAGCCACAATTCCTTTTCACTTTCTCTTTATTGCATTTTATTTTCATCTTTGTCTTCCATATCATCTTATTTTTCTTCCTTCTCTAAGCCACAATTCCTTTTCACTTTCTCTTTATTGCATTTTATTTTCATCTTTGTCTTCCATATCATCTTATTTTTCTTCCTTCTCTTAGCCACAATTCCTATTCTCTTTCTCTTTATTGCATTTTATTTTCATCTTTGTCTTTCATATCATCTTATTTTTCTTCCTTCTCTTAGCCACAATTCCTTTTCACTTTCTCTTTATTGCATTTTATTTTCATCTTTGTCTTCCATATCATCTTATTTTTCTTCCTTCTCTTAGCCACAATTCCTTTTCACTTTCTCTTTATTGCATTTTATTTTCATCTTTGTCTTCCATATCATCTTATTTTTCTTCCTTCTCTAAGCCACAATTCCTTTTCACTTTCTCTTTATTGCATTTTATTTTCATCTTTGTCTTCCATATCATCTTATTTTTCTTCCTTCTCTTAGCCACAATTCCTATTCTCTTTCTCTTTATTGCATTTTATTTTCATCTTTGTCTTTCATATCATCTTATTTTTCTTCCTTCTCTTAGCCACAATTCCTTTTCACTTTCTCTTTATTGCATTTTATTTTCATCTTTGTCTTCCATATCATCTTATTTTTCTTCCTTCTCTTAGCCACAATTCCTATTCTCTTTCTCTTTATTGCATTTTATTTTCATCTTTGTCTTCCATATCATCTTATTTTTCTTCCTTCTCTTAGCCACAATTCCTTTTCACTTTCTCTTTATTGCATTTCATTTTTATCTTTGTCTTCCATATCATCTTATTTTTCTTCCTTCTCTAAGCCACAATTCCTTTTCACTTTCTCTTTATTGCATTTTATTTTCATCTTTGTCTTCCATATCATCTTATTTTTCTTCCTTTTTTTAGCCACAATTCCTTTTCACTTTCTCTTTATTGCATTTTATTTTCATCTTTGTCTTCCATATCATCTTATTTTTCTTCCTTCTCTTAGCCACAATTCCTATTCTCTTTCTCTTTATTGCATTTTATTTTCATCTTTGTCTTTCATATCATCTTATTTTTCTTCCTTCTCTAAGCCACAATTCCTTTTCACTTTCTCTTTATTGCATTTTATTTTCATCTTTGTCTTCCATATCATCTTATTTTTCTTCCTTTTTTTAGCCACAATTCCTTTTCACTTTCTCTTTATTTCATTTTATTTTCACCTTTCCCTTTTACATCATCTACTTTTTCTTCTTCCTCTAAACCACATTTACTTCTAACTTTCTTCTTATTTCATTTTATTTTCATCTTTCCGTTTCACATCTAATACTTTCTTTTTTCCTCCCCTAAGCCACAGTTAATTCTCACTCTTTTTTCATTTTGTTTTATTTTCGTCTTTCACTTTCACATCTTCCACCTTTTTTTTTTCTTCCTATTCGCTACAGTTACTTTTCTCTTTCTCTTTATTGTATTTTATTTTCATCTTTGTCTTTCTTATTTTCTACCATTTTTCCTCCTCTGAACCATTGTTACATTTCTCTTTCCTTTTATTTCCTTTTATTTTCATCTTTCTTTTTCATATTCTCTACCTCTTTTTCTTCTTCTAAGCCACAGTTACTTCTCAATTTCTCTTTATTTAATTTCGTTTTATTTTCATCTTTTTCGTTCATATTTTCTACCTTTTTCCCCCTCTGAGCGACAGACACCATTTCTTTTTTCCTTGTTTCATTTCATTTTTATTTCATCATTCTCTTTCACATCTACTCCTTTTTTTCTTCCTCGAAGCGACAGTTACTTCTCAATTTCTCCTTATTTCATTTCATTTTCATCTTTCTCTTTAAAATCTTCAACCATTTTTTCCTCCTCAAAGCCAAAATTACTTCTCACTTTTTCTTCATTTCATTCTATTTTTATATTCCTCTTTCCCATCTTCTTCCTTTTTCTCCCCTCTAGTCAACAGTTACTTCTCCCTTTCCTTTTATTTCCTTTTATTTTTGTCTTTCTCTTTCACATCACGTTTTTTCATCCTCTCAGCCAGTTATTTTTCACTTTCTTTTTCTTTCATTTCTTTTTTAATTCTTTTTTTTATTTTTCCTTTTTTTTAGCCATTATTTTTCTTCCTCTCTTAAGTCAAATGGATTTTTCATTTTTGTCACATTTAGTTTTCGCTGATTTTCTTTGTCTTTTTTTTTTTTTTTTTTTATTTTAGATTTATATATATTTTTCTTTCTTCCTTATTTTTCCTTCTTCTTTCTTCTTTTTTTTTTTTTTCCTTTTTTTCTTTTTTCTTTCTTTTTCCTTTTTTTCTTTCGTTTTAAATCATCTTCCTATTTTTCTTCTTTTGACAACTTACCTTCATTTGAGCCGGTTGAAAGTAAAGTTGGCGACTGAAGTTGAGGGTGACCTGAAGGCTTTCTTAATGTTCGCCAATGATCCGGGAGAGTGGGGTTCAATCCCAGGTCGAGTCATACAAAAGACTTTTAAAAAATAATGGTACTTGATACCTCCTTGCTTAACACTCAGCATTATAAGGTTCGTATCAAGGGCAAAGTGGAGCAATCCAAGGAAAGGAGTAGCTCCCTCCCCTACACCTTGGTGTAGTAGCTATTGAAAAGGGAGCCATCCGGTCGCCCTTGACTACGGTCGCTAACTTTTACCTTCGTTTAAAGACTGTAACATTTTTTTTCTTGGATTTTTCTTTTCATTTTAGGAGTCATAACTTTCTTTGTTTATTTCTGTCTTTCGTTCTTTCGTTCTTTCTTTCTGTATTATCTTCCTATTTTCTTCTTTTTTTTAGTTTTTTGACATCTTACTTTCATTTAAGGACTGTAAGTTTTTTTCTTGGATTTTTTTTTTCATTTTAAGGGTCATAACTCTTTCTTTCTTTCTTTCTTTCTATATTATCTTCCTATTTTCTTCTTTTTTTTAGTTTTTTGACATCTTACTTTCATTTAAAGACTAACATTGGTATTTAGCTTTTATTTTTTGGGTCATATCTTTCTTTCTTTCTTTCTTTCTTTCTTTCTTCCTTTCTTTCTTTTGTTTTAAATGAGTATTCTTTCTTTCTTTTTATACTTTTTCCTGTTTTCTTCTTTTTTTTCTAACCTTTTGATATCTTACCCTTATTTAAGAACGGCAACGTTTTTTCTTTGATTATTTTTTCTTTTAATGTCTTTTAGTATCGCCCAGAATTCTTCTCTGTCGCTTACTTTCTTTTATTTTCTTCCACACAGCGTTACTTTTCTATCTATCTATCTATCTATCTATCTATCTTTTTCATTATTTCATTCTTTCTTTATATCTGTCTACCTTTCTATCTGTCAATCTTTCGATCTATCTTTCTTTTTTCTTTTTCATTATTTCTTTCTTCCTATCTTTCTTTCCTTTTCATTCTTTCTTTTTATCTTTCTTTCATTTCAACCTAATATTCTTTATTCCTCCTTTTCCTTTTTTTCCTTTTTACTTCTTTTTTTGTCTTTTTTCTTCTTTCTTTCTTTCTTTCTTTCTTTCTTTGACATGTTGCTCTTTAGACCTACACTCTTTCCCTCTCCCTTTTTGACC
>CAUZXS010002481.1:0-35000 GCA_963585895.1 Sepioteuthis lessoniana | reverse complement strand
AAGGATGGGAATTAGCAGAAAAAAACACCACAATAGAATTTAGGAACCCGAAAAAGCTCAACAACAAGCATACGTCGACACCTACAGCAAAAGTAATTCAGAACTATTCACAGAAATAATGAAAAATCTACAAGAACTTAAAAACAAGGACAAAATCAAGGAAATACTAGACACAACAAAAATAAGTAAAAGCCATAGACAACCCAAAATCTTTAAAGAATATTCACCTCTTCTACATTCGGAGAAAACATAACACAAAGAGTTTATAAATGAAATAAAAAAACGATGCAAAATATGTGATATAATTATAGGAGGTAAATTCTATACCTTTAAAAACTCGGAAACCAAATTCAAAATAAATAAAAACTTAAGCTGCAACTCAAAAAACGTACATAATTGAATATAGCGAATGCAAAGAAATATATATAGGGTCAACACCGGCCCTTAGTACAAGGACATCACTACACTGGAGTAATATCAGAATAGAAGAAAGCAGAAAATTAAATGTTTCAAAACACCTATATCATTTTAGTTTAGGTAAAATTAAATATTGCCTATATATCAAACCGACGACCACATGCTACTTCAAATAGAGGGAAAGAATTTTATACATAAATTTAAAACAAAGTTGAATAAAACATAAATCGTACACACGCAAACATGGAAATAAACACATACACACACACACACACACACACACACACACACACATATATATATATATATATATATATATATATATATACACAAATCTAAAGACACACATTCACACACATACAGAGAAAAAATAACTATAAATGATATCCGAAACTATTCCAACACACACACACACACACACACACATCGTACGATTTATAAAAAGTAAATGAGGGATAAGTAGGCAAAGTGAAACATACTCTAAGAAAAAGGAAGGGACAGCATTCATTAAAAAAAAACAACATAAAAACCATTTAAACAACAAACACGAGTAAGTTCAAGTCTCATTGAATGCCCCAATACCTAGACCTTGTGCCAGACATTTTTGCTGAGGAACATACACACACAAACGCACACAAACACACACACACACACACACACACACACACCACACATACAAACACTAAAAATCTCTCAGACACACACACTCTCACATAGAAGAAAAATAACTGTTTGTGAAATCCAAAACCACTACAACGCACTCACACACACAATGTCAAAAGTATATAGAATATCAATGAAGGTATAGCAGACTAAGGTAAAATGCACTCTAAGAAAAAGAGAAGATGACCTCTATATAAACCCATAACCAACTGAAAATCATTCAAACTGCAAACATGAATGAGCTCAAGTCTCATTGAGTACCTCAATAACAAGGCTTTGTGCCATATATATTCTTTGACGAAAGCAACAAGCTGGAAACATACACGTATGTAAGAACAGAATAAATGAATGAATTCTAAAAAAACAAATCTCTTTGTGGACCTACCTATTTTAAAACATCTTTATTCCCTCTTTGGACCTACAACAAAAAATTTCCCCCATGGGGTTTGAGCACTCTGGCGAAGGAATTTACGGCTGCCGCTCGCATAATGCAAACCTCTTCGAACGAATTGGGCACTCTGGTATCTGGTAAGGTATAAAATGTGAACAAACGAACGCTACTACTTAATACCTTATGATTCTCTTGCTGACGTGGTACGCTTGTTGGCCGAGCGTCTGATACTAATTTCAGTTCAACAATTTTATAATTCTGATCATATAGCCAATAATATAGGAAATTAATCTCTTTTAGATTATTAAAGGAAAACTTTCCTCCATCGAATAGTTCATGCAAAATATTATTTGATAGGAATATGATTAAATTTAGTTACTGTAAAATGCCTAATGTGGAAAATTTAATAAATAAATGTAACATTAAAAACCTTAGAGATAACCAACATACCGAGTCCCTTAAATTCAATTGTACTGATAAAACTATTTGCCCCTCATGGAGAAATGCCTGTTTGAGTGTTTAGTGTATAAGGTAGAGGTATATGGTGGTACACCTAGCGAGAGTCAAGTTAACAGAAATGTTAAAAAGGTATACGTGGATTCTTATATGTGATCAACCATTTCACGTCTTTCTTATAACCTACACTTACTATTCTCATAACCTACACTTACGATTTTATAACCTACACTTACTATTCTTATAACCTACACTTACTATTCTCAGAGAGTCAAGTTAACAGAAATGTTAAAAAGATATACGTGGGTTCCACGCCGGGCCTCTTGAAAAAAAAAATATAATCACAAAGGTAGCTTTGCACATGAAATATATATCGACATAGAACTAGTTTATATAACTATGTGTGGGAAATTAAGAACAATCAGGTACAAACCACATATTAAAATGGAAGATAGTAAGTAAAATACGGTAAGTGTACAGTTGGGGATAAATATTACAATTTATGAATGGAGGAGAAAATTGCCGAAGCTTTCTACATTAATCTCAATGAATTACTTAATCAAAGAACGGAAATCTTTGTAGGTACAAGATATGTTTGCCTCTTGATGAGTCACAATTTAATCTTATCTTATTTACTTCTTTTTGTTTATGCATTTATTTTTTCATTCTTTTATGTATGTATTCATTTGTTTATAAAATAATCTATGCTAATTTTGTTCTTCCCAGAGGTTTTTAATCAATAATGTAGTTTTGCTCTAATCCTCATTCGGTAGGAAGAAGTGTCCTGATGATCCATGAAACCTAGGTAATTTTTCTAACTCTGCTAGCGCGCACACACACACACACACACACACACACACATATATATATATATATATATAATTCCTTTCGTCTGTATACTTGTTACCTTAAGCTCCAAAGTTAATGGACCACATTGGATTGAACTTGGAATGGAAACTTCCCTAATCTCATTGTTTGTTTAGAATAAATCTGAGAAATAAGTTGGAATCTGGAACTTGTATCAAAATAAATCAGAAACTAATTTTTCTGCCTATAGTCTACTCGCCTAATGTGGAAATCTTGATAGAAATCGGCATGTGACTTCCATTGACTTCAAGGAATATTTTAAAGTTACCTGCGACGTAAGAGAAGAGTATATTGAAGCACCGAGACCCGGGACATTTTTTACAGAAAATCGATCTAAAATGTTTGTTTCCTGCTGAAAGTAAATACAATTGGTACCTCTTAAAGCATCCTGCCTTAGAAGGGATCTACAAATTTTTTGCAAGGAAACTAATAAGACAGGCCGCATTCATATTTTAAATTTATCTGCGACGTAAGAAAGGACCATATTGAAGCACCGAGACCCGGGACATTTTTACAGAAAATCGATCTGAAATGTCTGTTTCCTGCAGAAAGTAAATACAATTGGTATTTCTTAAAGCATCCTGCCTTAGAAGGGATCAGGAATGTTTTTGCAAGGAAACTAATAAGACAGGCCGCATTCATATAAAACTAGCGTCGTAGTAGTTAATATGCTGGACCGTGAAATCACAATTAGCGAGTTTGAACTTCAATCGTGCTTTTACGTTCACTTTTGGACTAATAAATTGGGAAAAGTGTTAACCTCTTATTCGCTCAGGGTAAATTTCCTATTAAATAACCCACGAAGATTTATGAGCCATGAAGCAAAGAAAGTAAACCAACCCATGTTATGCTGGAACGGCAAAATTAACTAGATGACAAGTTCTTTTTTTCTTGCTAATTTAGACAAGATTTGGTATTCTTTTCGGCTTTTGCTGGTCCCTTTTTATCTCGAAGTTCTACAGAATTTCACGCGTCTTGTTTTCTATTAGAGATTCGTTTTTGTGCAGATACCATTTTTCAGCATGGATAAACTTTAGTCTCTTGTACAATTCTCTGTAGATCACCGTTCCCATCCATCATGCCTACTCTTATATTACAAGTTTTACTTTTTACAATCATAATTGGAGAGATAGCAAATCACCTCAGATCTTTTGTACTTTTTAATTATTCTGACTGATGTCGGTAGTGATGTGGTTTATAGTAGCTTCAACAAATCCTCTGGTCTCGAGTTACCCAACTTTCCCTTGTTGGAGTAAATACGTACTTTTTTTTTGAATACATGTGACTTCTGAAATGTTACAGAAGAGATTTACAGAATGATCGAAGGAGTTGGTGTGAGGTGCTTTAGAATATCACGTGGTATCTCCTACAACAATCGCAAAACAAAGAAGTCTGGAAAACCCACAAGAAGCACGTTTGTTCCCTTATGAAAGCCTGACTAAACAGTACAACATTACACAAACTTTAAAAGATATACAAGAGACTACATTTTGATATGCCATTAAACAAAGAAACCTAAGCTGAAACCATTTGTACAAAAGGCGAATAGGATAATTTTTTGTTTAATAAAATGAGCTTAATATATCATATTTGTCCTTGGCAACCTCGTATTCTTCTACACACACATACACACACACACACACACACACACACATACACACACACACTTATATAATATATATATATATATATATATATATATATATATATATATATATATATATATATTAGAAAAATTATTTTGCACATTACGTTAGCGTTTTCTGTTACATATGTTGTGACATCAGAATGCCAATGTTATTCTTATTAAAAAAATGAATTATTTATATTCTGATCACATTAGACCTCTGGATAAATTAGTCAATTATTTACCTCCCTTCTTTTTGTTTTATTCTTGCGTCAGATTTCGAACCTCTCCACACACATACACACATCTCTCTCTTTTTCTTTCTGTCATTCTCTTCATATATAAAGGGATGGAGAGAGAGAGAGAGAGAGAGAGAGAGAGAGAGAGAGAGAGAAAGGGGGAGCTCCTAATATTTGCATTAGCGTCAAAACTCTAGTAGGAGCAATAAGTGCCCTTCTTGAACAACAATATAAAATAATAGGAATAGTTTTGCACTTGTACTTATACTAAAAGTATTTAATATTTTTGAAATATGCCACATGATTCCCATTATAGCACTCTTAACGTTGTTGATTGAAATTTAAAGAGACTTCCAGTCATCGATCCCGTGCTTACCACGAGAAACAAACGCAACAACTGCAATGAACGCAATAATGAAAGGAAAACGGAAGATAATTATCCAGGGAGGATTAAAAAGGCAAAAAAGATGTTATCTATGCATTTATGTAACTGCAACCCAGATAAGCCGGAATATCATCAGAGCAATACACTATAGATTATCTAACAAGAATAAAGCAATTTCCTGTTCAATTTGGATTTTAGAGCTAATAGCACAGAACTCTGTGTTTTAATCAACCGAAATATTGAAGAAAACTATAAAATCATATTTGTAATTCTTTAATCCTTTTTTTCCAGCGTGTTGTGTAACGTTGAAGGAATGAAGGACCATAACACATTTCTTTACAAAAAATATGTATTTCTTTTTATAGCTTTTCAAAAGTTTAAAAATTCTCTAAGCATGAGAAAAATAGAGACAGGGAGACGTGGGTCGCGGATACAGACAGGCGGAGGACTGCTAAATTGACATTTTCTTAACCCGCGTTTTGATTCCATACGTTCTTACTTCCTTGATGAGAGGATCTCAACCGTGTTCCGTCACGAGGCCACTTGGCCTCCACCCCTTCTGGGCACTGGCTGGCCTCTCTCTTGATTCTCCGTCCGACTGACTGAGATTGATTCTGTGACTGCTTGTGTATAAATAATTTCATAATGCCATGCATTCTTCCAGTTCGTGATTCACGTGATCTGCTTCCGCTTGTCAACCCACGCGTGCTGTCTTCCTGTTTACACAGCTGGAACATCTTGCCCAAGAAATCCCTGATAGACGATTCTGGCAAAGGTCAATATGCAACCAGTGGGACTTAGAATACTCTGGTAGCCACTCCTGTAAACGCAAAATCTCGCCCAACAAAAATAAGTACAGGGGTATACTTGATATAACCATAAACTTCATCTGTTCATGAGCCTCCTGTTTCGGAGTCAGTAGATTACCCTTTCCTTTCGATTAATTTCAGGTCTACTCTTACCTGGAGCGGTAGTACTTGTGGAATTTATTCCTATTCATACTATATGACTGTGTGCATATTATTTGTCATAGGAATAGTGGCTTGAAAACATAATTGTTTATCAAGGATTACTGTTTGCTCCTAAATTGTTTTTCACTGCAGTTTTAACTGACATCTTTTCACTGAAATTTCCGCGCGTATCAAGGACTCCTCTAAGTATTTTAGTTAATTTTAACTTTGCAGCAGTCAATGGTCTCGATTCTTCTTCTTCTCTCTAGATCCTTCTATCTCTTTCTCAAGGTTTTAAAAACCGTTTCAAGGTCACCATATACAATAGATATTAGAATCATTTTTCTGTCCCATAGGTTTTTTTTGGCTCTCAGGCAAAATCCAGATATGTTTTTCTTTTCGCATTATTTCATTTTCACTTTATGAAAATTGCCTTTTCATTCAACAGCAGATCTGGTCTTCTAACCAGGATTTGATTATCCATTTGTATCTCAAAGTCCTCGACAACTATAACCATTTTCTTCTTTATTGAGAGTTTTTCACGCCAGAGTTAGCTGATGGTTTCACACTAGAGCTTGAGTTACAGTAAGTCTCCAGGACTCTTCTCAGTATTCTGGCCGTTCTCAACAATGTTGTAGTTTGGATGGTCTCCACTCGTCCTTTTATCTCCAAACCTTCTAGTTCCTGTACCAAACCTTGGTTGGCTGTACTGTGCGCACCAATTACAATTATTATCACAGTTACTTTCATGTTCCATAGTTTTTTTCTTCTAATTCTCTAGAAAGGTCAAGATACTTATACTTCATTTAACTTCCTTTCAATTTTACTCAGTCAGCTGGGACAGCAAAGTCCACAATTCTGCAAGTTTTCTTTTTTGTTTTTTACTATTAGGTGATCAGTTTTTATCTCAAAATCCCAGAGAACTTTGTGCGTCTCATTTTGAAGTTCTGGGTTGTGCATATACTATTTGTTCGTATGGTCGAATTTCAATTTCTTGCATGATTCTCAGAGGATCATCTTAGCCACCCAGTCGTGTCAAGTCTTACATTCATTCTATGCTTATTTGTTGCATTCACTTATTATATGATTGATCGTTTCGTCTCTATCTTCACATTAACTACATATGCTATTTTTTGCGTCTAATGTATTCTTGCTTTGATATATTTGGTCCTTTTGGCGTTAGTTTGTGCTACTATTGAAAGAGATTCAGTTTCTGTCTTAATTTTACCCTTTCTTAGTCAAATCCATGTTTTCTTGGGTGAGATGTCGCTTGTTAGTCGCTTAAAACGTCCATACAGCTGTTTTTTCTTCCCATTTTTATTTTCTAGCTATTTTTGTTCCGTTTATCCTCGTGTTGTTAGTGTTCTTCCGTACTTTTCTATGTAGCATTCGAATCGTTGTATCGATGCGTCAATGCTATCTTCATTGCTTG
Source organism: Sepioteuthis lessoniana (assembly GCA_963585895.1). Classification (NCBI taxonomy): domain Eukaryota; kingdom Metazoa; phylum Mollusca; class Cephalopoda; order Myopsida; family Loliginidae; genus Sepioteuthis; species Sepioteuthis lessoniana. The sequence goes on along the minus strand of CAUZXS010002481.1, from coordinate 27,573 downwards.
CAAGTCTTCTTCCTCTTTCTTTTCTTGACATGTTTAGTCTGTCGACTCTGGGATGTAAGGCCTTACGCATCATCATTATTTTTCTGGTTCATTTATTTAAATTCTTCTCGTGTCCATTTCGGGAATGGTCGCGAGTAACTCACGAGAAGGACATTCCAGATATTAATCCATTTTATCAAGTTCATGCTATTTAGTTTGGTTTCGTGTAGCTCTATCGTTAACCTGAGATATACTTTTTAATTTTTAAAAAATCTCCACTTGTTTGTTGATATTCTCAAGTATTTTTACGTTTCCCTTTCTCGAGGTGTTCTGACTTTTTCTTGATTTTCGTAGTTCTATTCCTTCTGTCATGTGTCGTTTCTTTTTTTTTTTTTTTTTTTCATTATTAGCATCACGCATTTTCTATGCCAAATTCCATCCCTATATCAGGACTGTATATTCAAACTGCCTGTATTAGGGTTTCCAGTTCTTTTTCCTTTTTTGCAAAGATTTTAATGTCGTCTATGTACATTAAGTGATCGGTCTTTTCTTGCGATTTATTAAAATTTTCACCCTTTCCATAGTTTTCTCGATAAAGTTTATGACTTCGTCTGATATTTTCTACATTTTGAGACAGTTTATTACTCAGCTTTACGGGACCATATTACATGCCTTTTTGTCATCAATCCATGCCATAGCTAGATTTTTTCGTCTCCTCTTGCTCTCTTGCTCTCGTTGAGGATTCATTGATCAATGTATCATAGCTCTCCTGTGCCTCAGGTCCACTTGCGGGCGTTCTTTCTCGTCTTCGGAGAAGGGTCCGCAGCTTATTAATGAGTTATAAAACTCCTCCCGTATTTCTGCGGTTAGTATTTTCCACATCATAGGAAGGCACCTTTGGGTTTGTAGTTGTTTGTGGCGGTTCCTTTGAGGGAGTCTTTCTGGATTAATAACATCCTTCCTTTGGTCATCCATTCGGGTATGTCTGCTTTTTTTTAAGCATAGATTCATTTCGATTGTTTGGCTGTCATGGATGGAAGTGAACCAGAATCCATGTATGCCACCATATGGCCTTTGTAATATATTAACGTGACCTGCGGGTGTGAATACGGCGGATGTTGTTGACAGATAGATTGATAATACCGGTGTGATCACCGATATGTCATCATGTCCACAGGTGCTGTGTATTAGAGGATGTTCACAGGATCATATCCGCTCAAGGATAATATAAATAAAGTGATTGCCGAAATGTCACCATGCCCACAGTTGTTATGTTGAAAACAGGTGCATCCGGTCGAAGATATCGGAAAATCACCGAACAGTGGGCGTCGTTGAATTCGGTGATAGTGGCAGATGCGTACACCCACAGAACCGGGCTTTGGCAAGTAGCCAATGGGAAGCAGACAACAAAACCAATGAAAAGCAAAGAAGTGAGATGTGAGCATAACCATGGTTAACGAAAAAGAGGAATTGCTGCAGGTCACATGAGAGTTATAGACTATGTAAGTTCCCGAATTTCGGCTAAAGTCAGTTGTTCACTGGCTCGTCCGTCTCCCAACAACCCCTCCGTGTGCGCGAACTCTCTGCGATTGCTCTCTGCTCCACACAAGTATCATCGCCAAAAATAAAAACATAATCTTATATTTTTATATACATACGTGTTCCTCGTTGTTAATAACGACATAGTGCACAATGCAACACCTTGAGTTTTCCAATCTGGTACATTTTTGAGTATTGCTCAACGTGAATCGATGTGTATTTTCGCCTTCGGTCCTTCTTCAAGTCCTAACTCTTTGCTTATCCATTCGATTTTTCTGTTATGTTCTCTTCCTTGCCATATTTTACTCCAAAATTGTTTTGTTTCCACGTCATCCGGTTGTTGGTATGTTTTCGTGCAATCTCCCCCTATTTGCAAGTAGAATTTTCTTTTCATTGTTTTGGGATGTCCTATTTTGTCAGTATTGTTTTATTTTGTTTTGAAATCTTTTTAGTCTGCCTTCTTTCGCCAGGAATTTCTGGTTTATTTCCCCGAGTTGAATTGTCTGTTTTACTTGTGTTGCTTTTTCCTTTTTGTCCCCATATGTTCTAGCATTTTTCCTCTGTCTTATCATTTTTGCTTGTTGTCGTAGATTTCTTATTATTATTACTGTTCCTAGTGAGTTTTTACCTCCAGTGTTAGATAGTAGTCTTTCCTTGAAGTCTGAGTAACGAGAAATCGCCTCAAGTCTACAGGACTCTCCTGAGTATTCTGGTTGATTTTTTATAACGCTTTTGGCCTCGAGTCTTCCACTGAACTCCAATTTCTCAAGTCTTTCTTCCAAGCCTTTTGGGACTGTTACAAGCGCACGAAACAGAATTGTAATCAACGTTACCCTCCTGTTCATTTTTTTTTGTTTTTAGTTCTCTGGCAAGTTACTAGTATTTGTCTATTTTTTGCTTTCTTTTACGGCAAGTTCTCTCTCTCACTTTCTCTCTCTCTCTCTCTCTCTTTCTCTGATTCTCTTTCCTTTTTTTAATTAACTCTGTATCAGGTCTTCTGGCCGAGTTTGGTTGATCGATCTGTACCTGAAAATCCCAGACAGATTTATGCGTATCATTCTTTAGGATGGGTCCCGGCTTGTGCGAATACCATTTGGTTATATGAACAAATTTCAGTCTCTTGCACAGTTCCATGTGGATCACTTTTCCCATCCATTAGTGCCTAGTCTTGTGCTCCTTTTGTGTTAGTTTGATGCATTCACTGATTGTGATCTACCATTTGACGTCTTTCTTATAACCTACACTTACTATTGTCATAACCTACACTTACTATTCTTATAACCTACACTTACTATTCTTTTAATCTACACTTACACTTACTATTCTTATAACCTAAGCTTGCTATTCTTATAACCTACACATTATTCTTTTAAACAACACTTTCTATTCTTATAACCTACTCTTGATATTTTCATAACCTACACTTACTATTCTTATAACCTACACTTGCTATTCTTATAACCTACACATCATTCTTATAACCTAAACTTTCTATTCTTATAACCTACACTTACTATTCTTATAACGTACACTAACTATTCTTATAACATACACATCATTCTTATAACCTACACTTACTATTCTTATAACCTACACTTACTATTCTTTTGGGCATTATCGAATTTTGCTTTAATATAATTGGTCCTTATGGCTTTATCTTGTGGTGATATTCATTCTCTCTTGATATTTTTCATTCCTAGCTATGTCCATGTCTTCTCGCGTGTAATCTCGTTAGTTGGTTGCCCATTATTATTATAATACACTTTGCGAGTTTTCAAACTAATACTAGCGGGTGGCATCACTGGAGTCCTAATGACAGTAATTATCCTCATTAATCCAGTACTATTCTCAGTATTCTTGTAGATCTCATTGATGCATTAGTCTTAATGGTCTCAATCCAACCCCAGATCTCCAATTATCATCATTGTTAATGATTTTTTAAAGACTGAGGCGTGGTCATCGTAATATTCATCGTTGCTGATAATGGATTTTACGAGATAGGTTCAGTTTCTAGAAGTTGGTTTTGAATCCATCTCTACTCCCTTAGCTGTGGACAGATTGGTACTCTTATCTTGGTAGGGCATTGGTCTACGAGAAAGAAAAAACTCTCACGTCATGACCTTTTTTAAACTGCCGTATGACAACGTAGCTTGCTGCGGAAGATTGGCTTGAGAAAATTGCTGTGCAGGCAAGGCCCGCTAATCTTTATGAGAAACCAGTCTGTAAAAATAACAAAAAAAACCCAAAAGGAAATGAAACGGCACCTGATCGAAGCAATTAGAGAAAATGAACTAACAGGGTACAGTTCTCTTCAATAATGCTAAACCAAGGACACAATTATTATTATTAATATTATTATTATCATTATTATTATTATTCACTCATTAGAGCTTTTCAGATCAGCGTTAGCCGATGGTTTTTCACTGGAGTCTGAGTGACAGCAAGATTCTTCAAGTCTACAGGACTCTTCTTAGTATTCTTGCCGTTCTCAATAATGCTGTCGTTTGGATGGTCTCCACCAGTCCGCCAACTTCCAAGTCCTCCAGCCCTTTTAGTAATCCTTTAGTTACTGTTCCAAACGCACCAATTACAATTGGTATAATTGTCACCTACATGTTCCACAGTTTTTTCAATTCCCTAGCAAGGTCAAGGTACTTATCCTTCTTTTCACATTCTTTCAGTTTTATTCTGTGGTCAGCCGGGACAGCAAAGTCGATTATTTTGCAAATTCTCTGGTCTTCTGGCTGATTGATGGTTTCATCTCTGTCACCACAGAGCCTGCATTTGCTATTTTGTTGAGTTATTATTATTATTTACTCCTTTAGAGTTTTCCCCATCAGTTTTAGCTGATGGTTTTTCACTGGAGTTTGAGTGACAACAAGTCTCCTCAATTTTCCAGCATTCTTCTCAGTATTCTGGCTGTTCTCAATAATGCTGTCGTTTGGTTGGTCTCCACTCGTCCGCCAACTTCCAAGTCCTCCAGGCCCTTTAATAATCCTTTAGTTACTGTACCAAAAGCACCAATCACAATCGTTATAATCGTCACCTTCATGTTCCATAGTTTTTTCAATTCTCTAGCAAGGTCAAGGTACTTATCCTTCTTTTCACATTCTTTCAGTTTTATTCTGTTGTCAGCCGGGACAGCAAAGTCGACAATTTTGCAAATTCTCTTATTTTATTGAATATTATAAGGTCTGGTCTTCTGGCCGAGATTATGTGATCCGTGTGTATGTCAAAGTCCCATTATTATTATTTTATTATTATTATTATTATTATTATTATTATTATTATTATTATTATTATTATTATCTGTAGTACTAGTAGTATAAATACAATTATCCAGAATATGATATTTTTTAAAATGTTAGAGTAACGAAAAAGATATCTATAAAATGGGGACATATAACTTTTCCCAATATTCCGAGCAGAATAAATGTCTTTCTGGTTTAAGACCTGTTAATCATTCAGCATTGGGGTTGATTGAACTCCCTTTTCAACTCAAAAGAGATTCTAATCTGCTGGATCCTGAGCCACATTGGAATAATAGAAAACGAAAAAAGCTGACTCAGCAACTAAGTCGGCTTGAGATATGGCCCCCTGACAAAGTCAAAATTTCTTGCACAAACTTGAAACCCAAAATCAATAAATTCTTCCATAAAAAATGAAAACAACGCTGGAATAACATGCACAATAAACTCTTGTTGATAAAATCCACTCTGGGCGAATAGAAACCAGTTTTCGTAAAAGAATAAGTCTCATCACAATTGCGCTTCAATTACCCCAGACTGACGCATTCCTTTATACTCAAACAAGGATGTGGTGTTCTAGGTCTTTTTGGACAACGTTTTTTTTTTCAACATTAATAATACAAAGAAACTATTGGAAAATATTCACGATAATAACATTTTGGCTTTTTGAGAGAAATGAAATCGTACCAAAAATTGTAAACTTAAACAAATTAATACCATCATCATCATCATACTCATCATCAAGATATACCAACAGCACGGATTCCGTTGACTCTCTCTCTCTCTCTCTCTCTCTCTCTCTCTCTCTCTCTCTCGTTATCCTTCCCTATCAGCCATTGCTCTTAATATGTCCAGCGTTCATATAGCGCCGAAGAATACAAGTATTTACTCGTCAGCCAACGCTGGAGTGTCTATATATATTGGATGACGTAGCTTATGAGTTAATCCTTACATCACCAGTAATAACCAGCATGCTCATCTTATTTTGCTGCTATGTTTTAGAATATGTTAAAAAAAAACCCAGGAAACCCTCTAAGAGGATTTTGGCATATCATTAAAAAAATTACACAAAAAATGTAACACAAAAATATAAATTTAAATATAAACGTAAAAGGTCTGTGATTCCCACACCTGTAAGCATAAAATAAACCCAGATGGTTTGATATGCCTTTAAAATTAATTAATCGATTAATCTATCTTTCTGCTTTGAAAGTTAAGGTTTTATATACTTAGTTTTATCGGAGCTTTAACAAATATTTTCGTGGACTTACGGTCTAGAATAACCAAATGTTGTGCACCAATTAATGAAGAACTATAACGCTTTTTTTAAATATAAAAATACAACTTTCAATTGATTGCTTCTTAAAGGGTCGAAATTGGCCAAAAGTTTAAGAGAGAGACAGAGACGAAGGAACTGGACACTGATAGACGGAGGATACTTATATAATCACGTTGATATCAATCCAACGGTACATATACACTACATATTTAAATACAGTCAAATACAAATGCAGATACGGGCAGGACTCCGTTGTTCAGGTACAAACAGTTTTATCAACTTCTGACTTCGGTTCTTCGACACGAGGAGAAAGATACAATTCTTACTATGCTGACCATACTATCTGACCTCTTAAACGCGCAGCGCATCTTGTGATGTTTAAGATCTCTCTCGATAGAGATCCGAAAATCTTAATCGCTGTCGCAACTATAGAAAACTTAACTCTTGTCTTCCATGGTCCAATGTCAACCTTCAACTGACTCTTTTTCAAAATCCTTAAATTCTCAGGACCATCTCTTCCGAGCATGACGTCATCCACACTCCAGCCCCAATTACCCGTCTGGGTTTTATTACGACAAAGGTGATTGTCATATCCTTTGCGCACGAGCGTAAACCTGTACCCAATAGCTATGCACCTGAACTCTTAACCCAAATAGTTCAAAGCCCAACCAAACGGAATGATAAAATATAATTAACGAAAAATGATTTATAAAAAAAATCATTCCTTAATTATATAACACAACTATATTTTGACAATATTCAGAACCCCACTTCTGCACTGACTTGACTACCCTTCTCCCTGACTTGACTGACTAACTGTGACTGACTGTTCTTTCTGTGGGTACCTGGGCATATATAATTTCATAGCGCCAATAAATTCCGATTATCCTTTCGGCTGTCAACCCACGTGACCTGCTTTCGCTATTCTCTTGTTTGCCCCGCTGGAACAACCTATTTCAGAAATCGCTAATTGAAGGGTTTATCAAAGGACAATATGCAACACGAAGTAATGACGAACCTGATCAATACTTCAATGGGTAACCACTTGATCCACCGGTCACTCTGTTGGCGGGTCTTAGAATACACTATTTTCCTTTGATAGGGGCAATGTCCTCTTCCCAATGAATTAAGGTCTCTCTGTGTGATGACACCTGTCAGGGTCACATTGATGGGTCAATTAGATCTGTTCACAATTTTTTTGTTTTAAATAGGGATACTTGATATCATATTTCTGAGTGCAAAAAAAAAAAACTCTAAAGAATGTACATTAAAAATGTAAATATGAACGTACCATGTTGGCAATTAACTAACCTCTATGCCTAAGATAACCCTTCATGATTTGAAATACAGTTAAAATTAATGAATCAATCAATCATTAAAGCAATAGCAAGTACTGAAAGCAACCTCACACCTGTATGCCTTTAACTTTAGTAAATAGCAAAAAATCGTGAGACCAGGGTATATATTACTATCTTAGCGATGGACTACAGAATCGTAGTAACCGAGTTCGTACTCCAGTCGTGCTATTACGTTCACTTTCGGGCAAATACCCCTGAGAAAGGTATGAACCCCCTTATCCTCCCAGATATGGATTGAATAATAATAAAAAAGAAAAAAAAGAGGTGCCCGTGGTGTAATGGTTATTGTCGGAGGAAATGGACACAACGGCACGAGTTCAAACCTTGGACGAGGCTGATTGCATTTCACATAGCCCTAATACCCTTAGGAAAGGTATGAATCCAATTATTCTCCCTCCAGCTATGGTTAAATAATAAGGCAGACTGGGTTTTTCAGCCTTAGTGAGGTAACTAGTATAGGAGAAGGAAAACTCTAAATTCAAACCTGTTAAACTCCACTTAAAAATTGACCTTGTGTCATATCCTGCCGAGCGGGTGGGGGTAAATATGGTAAATGTTACTATCTTAGACCAAATACGTCTGCGTAAAATTGTGACTCAATTTCAACTCTGCTATCACCATCATCATCATGTCGCGCCATCAGCACGGATATGCCTGACCCTCTCACGCCACCCCTCTCTATCGTCCATTGCTTCAGACAGGTTCTCAGGGCTACTTCCCATATCGGCACAGAGCTGTTGTATGTAGGTCATCCTGCCTTTGGTCGGCCATATGAAGGGGTCCATAGGAGTACATCACTTATGAGCTTGTCCCTACTTCTCCAGCAGTGTCCCGCATGTCTGGTTCGTATAATTTTGATAGTTTTCGTGATGGGTGGTAAGTGTCTGTACAGCTGCTTCTATGTGGGGTGCTGCCTCCGGAACTTGTTCAATATTACACGCAACATTCTTGTGTAGTTACCGTCAAGCTTTTTCAACTTTGTAAAAAGCCTCAATACGTAATATTTATACAATTTTGGTTTCAATATATAAATTTACCCAACCCCTCCGCTCGGGCAGGATATGACACAAGGTCAAGTTTTAGCGGAGTTTAACAGATTTGAATTAAGAGTTTTCCTTCTCCTATACTAGTTGCCTCACCAAGGCTGAAGAACCTAGTCTGCCCTACTATTTACCCATAGCTGGAGGGAGAAAATTAGATTCATACCTTTCCCAAGGGTATTAGTGCTATGTGAAATGCAATCAGTCTCGTCCAGGATTTGAACTCGTGTCGTCGTGTCCATTTCCTACTACTATAACCATTACACCACGGGCACCACATTTTGGTTTCAATAATGTTGTGTCATGCAATACTTCAGGTCGATGCAAATGTAGAGATAGGAATTAATTTATTCCTGAGAGAATATGTACACGGTTGAGTACAACGACAAATGCAAATAATCGTTCGTCGTATGTTGCTGTCTTAGTCTAGAGCAAGCACTGTCTTAAATAGTATTTAGACTAGCCAATATTGTGGGGGTGTTTTAGCTTCTTCACAACAAATAAGAATAAAATTTTATGTAAAAGGTTTAATCAGAGAAAATGTTCTCTGAATGGTAGCAGGCCAACTTGCTAAACATAAATAGAATAAACTCATAGTGTACGCAATGTTTTTTAAATAGTTTTCTTTTACTTCTTTTTTTATTATAATTCATTATTTCCTATGTGAGCAAGGTAGCATAAAAATTATAATTGATGCTGAGAAAAAGTGATAAGATGAAAATGTTACGTAAGAAAATGCACAACATAGAATGGTATAATCAAATGAAAAATCATATAAACCTCTGTAAATATCGAGTCTGAAATTCCATCTAACAATCAACAACCACTTTCAAAATAAAACCACCTAATCATAAATAGATCAAATTAATTTTTGTAAAATAATTAGGGATTTTAGTTGAACATTTTAGTAATGAATTGTTTTCTGGCTTGACTTCGAGATCGAAATTCTGGTGGTTTCCGACTTATGAAAGTCAAAGCGAATATTCCTTGCTTGGCGTATATGTGTCACTAAAACTTTTAAAGATAATACATGATAAAAGCATAACGTGGGGGATAGTTGGAGGGACATTTATAAGAAAGGGATTCGAGGAAGTATGAGAGAGAAAGAGAGAAAGAGGTGCAGGATGATAAGGCTTACACACACACACACCATCTGCCATCACCATCATCGTCATGTCGCGCCATCAGAGTCGCGTACACATCATGTCGCATCATCATGTCGCATACAGAGAGAGAGAGAGAGAGAGAGAGAGAGAGAGAGAGAGAGAGAGAGAGAGTTACTATAAGAACAATAAGAGAAAAACGAATGAGGAAGTGACCGGAAGTTATCCCCCGAAAACCAAGCCATGGTAGCAGCTGACCAGCGCACAAGTTAATTATAGAATGTATCAGCATCAACACAGACTGACGGGCGGTGATGGCTGAAACAAACTCAAACGGGAGTTGTCATTAAAGTAGGTGTAGTATAGAAAACAGAGGAAGAAAGTCAGCCATTCAGAGAAGGGACTCGAACAAAACAGTTGGGAGAAGGCCCGAGAGAGGTAGCACCTGTGGCCGTATCGCAGCGGATTGTTCTCATTATCTAAATTAGTTGACACATTTCCTACTCAATCTCTCTTATTTCAGCGTCTACTATGAAAAGGTGGTAACAAATAAACCTTCATATATGTTCATCACTTCTTATTGCGGTGAGCTTACCATGGGGTTCGACTTTCACCAAAGTGGTAGTGTTAGACCCATATTATGTTAGGTGCCATAGTGCTACATTTTCAGTCGGTTGCTTGCGGCTGCAAAACAAAAATAAACTTGATAATTGAGGATGAGCTAAAGAATATATTTACCCAACTTCTGTATTACAGATAGGAAGTTGCACAAGGTCAATTTTAAAGCGTAGTATGCTGATTTAAATTCAGCGTTTTTTTTTCTCCATGACAGTTTGCCTTATTAAGGTTAAAGAACCCAATATAATCGAATATTTACCAATAGCTGGAGTGGAGAAAAAATAGATTCATTGTTTTCCCACGTGCATTAGCTCGAAGCCAAATGCAAGAGACCTCGTCTGGGATTTGAACTCGTTTCGCAGATCCTATTTTCTACAACGATAACCGTTATATTAAATGTCACTTCACATATCGTGGGATAAAGAAGGCAAGAGAGCCTCCATTTTCAGAGAATAATGAGGTTCAAATTTAAAAAAAAAAAAGTCTTTGGGCAAAGAATCAAAAAGAAAAGTTTGTCAGCTGGTAAAATGGCCGCACGAGGTGGAAAAGTTTTAAATATTCGGGTTTAACTGACTTAAAGTCACAGGTCACGCTGAGATCATCTACGTTAAGCAGTAATAAGCCAGTTCATTACTTACGTGAATGACCAAAGGTTACTGTAAGCAACCTAGGCGCCTCTGATGGGGTAATGGTTAGCAAGCTCGACTAGCAAACCTACACGAGTGAGTTCGAGTCTCATTGGGTGCCCCTTTCATATGGCCTTGTGCCACATCTAAGCCAAAAGCTTAGTAAATTACTGTAAACAACCTTAGGCTTATGCACCGTACCTAAGCAAATCTCAGTACATACTAGGATGAGTCAAAAATTTTGCAATATTTTGGTACTTACTAGTTTGCAGAGCGTATATCACGTGATCAAAGTGGTTTAAGACTTAGTAGGTATTTGATCTGTTTGGTGTGCTGGTACGTCACACATTGCTTCCCTCCAAATCTGATTTGAAAGATGCTGAGAAAAAAGTGCAACGCTATCTAATTCAGGAACTTATGCTTTGCGAGTTTGAACAGATTCATCAGGGCACGAAAACAAACAAAATTATATTTTGTGCTAAAGGTGAAAGCTATCCCAGTTAGTTGGGGTTGTAGAATACACCAACTGCATCTCTACAGTGGTGTAAGACTCTCCCAACAATTGTTCTGGATATGGTACAAACTTGTCTGGTGGTGAGGCTCCTGTAATACAGGAACTTTTCGGAATGCTGAGTACCTCTTCAATGCAATCGCTCCCAGGTCCACTCTGGTACCGTGTGGCATCACCTAATTGGGTCATTCGAGGTGCATACAATAAGTTTACAGACTTTTTGTATGGGCATTTAGATTGTCGTTGATGCTTAAAAAATCAGTATGTTATCATGAGATGACTGACCAATTTTTATGATTTCAGCTTCAAATGAACAGCCACAGCAGGAATTGGAATACACTCTACTAAAGCCTGATTGTCACATTTGGTGAATTTAAAAAATGCAATCTAACACTTTTGACGAACGATATGCAATAAAATCCTGTTTTAAACTTGGAAAAATGCCACAGAAACGTATGGAAGGATTCAGACTGCTTTTCGACCATCTTGCATGAATCGAGCATCAGTTTTTGAGTGACATAAGAGATTCAAGGAAGGCAGGGAGTCTGTGAGGGATTATGAGAGGCATGGGAGGATTAAGGAAGTCAATATATCAGAGTTGATTGGCCAAAGGGTTAGGGTTAGGGTTACTATGGTGAGGTTTTAAGGGAGTTCAGGAAGAGATTCCGTCGGAAGAGGCCAGCACTCTTGAAATCGGGTCAGTGGCATTTCCACTAGGACAATGCACCAGTCCACAACTCCATCCTTGTCACAGACTATTTTACCAAGATGGTATCAAGACATTTCCTCACTCTCCCTATAGTCCAGACCTTGCTCCCTGGGACTTTTGGTAATTCCCAAAGCTCAGAGGCTGTCGTTATGAGACAATTGAGGAGATAAAAGAGGCTGTGACGAAGGTCATTGACACGCTCATACAAGAGGACTTCCAAGGGGCCTTCCAGAAGTTTTTGGAAAGGTACAACAAGTGCATTGCAGCAGTAGGAGATAACTTCGAAGGGGAATAGAGTTTCATGTGTGCACTATTAATAAAATTGCCCATACAGAAAAGTCTGGAAACTTATCATATGCACCTCGTATCTGCGGGTAAAATAGAACTTCTTGACATTTAAACTGAGTGCAAACAAATAGCTTTTGCTAAATTGAATTATTTGAAATTGAAATGTTTTTAAATTTAACTGTGTGTAAACAAATGTTTAATGTTTAATTGAATTATTAGTGATACATAACAATACTTGGAACCATTTCACAGTTTGCAAAGATTGAGTAATTTTGAATAGAAGAATTAGTGTTAATTAGCAACACTTGAAACCATTTAACTGTGTAAAAAAATGAGCTCAGTCTCTTTTAATATGTATGTATGTATGTATGTATGTATGTATGTATGTATAAGTAGGAATTGGCATTAAATAACCTACAATGTTTGATATTCCATAAAACCAAATAAACGAAAGGCGAAGGTGCAGTTGATCATAATACAGCAAACAGATGGTTGAACAAATTTTACTCGGGTTGTGAGAAACTCAACGATCAGTCGGTCCGTACGGCCTAAAAAGGTGGATCCCAATTAAAGAAGGATAAGAACTCACAATGAATGTCCTGTTTATGACATTAAATTTCATTTGATAATGAGGTTCCAGTTCTGGAGCTTTGTGAAATGTAGAGCACCCTTTCATAGTCATTACTCCTTGGTTCACTCTGACCCGGATCGCCAGCACCAGTTAAGGTAAAATCTGTGGATCGAAAAGAACTGTTTAATCATTTACTAAAGCTCATCATAAGTTATTCGAAACATATAGCTATGTAAATATTGTTTATATTATATAGGAACACTCGATAAATAGAATTATTAGTGTTATATCGGAATACTTGAAGTAAGAATGAATAAATGAGCTCAAACAAATCATTTAAAAAGTTACCGACGATCTATTCGCTTACAAATCATATATATATTTTTTCTAGACGACTTACAATGCACCTTAATGATTCAAGCTCCATAGCCTTATATCTTAAAACCCATTTCATTCCTAAATCCAAGTTTCGAAAAATTCAAGTTGAAAACACCACTATAATCTCACACGAAATTGATAAGCTAAGACTACAGATCCTAGAAGCTCAACATATAAAAACAAAAAAAAATCCCCTAAAATATCGAGAATTAATTTTGACAATAGCGACAATATTTTGAAATGCCTTTAGAATTTTTTTTTAAATTCCGTATTTCTTGATAATATTCTGTTGATAGCCTTCTTTTTTTAAAATTCATCAGCAATTCAGTTTTATCCAACGCTGCGTTTGCATATTTTTGGTATGTTATAAAAACCAAAAGACTATCAAAACACATCAAACAAAACAACACTCTTTACACATGCAAGCAACCCCTGATGATGGCCTGTGAAGAGTTCGAGAGCGCTTGGGACAATTTTGGTAAGTTCATCTAATTCCAACATGAAACCAAGACACTCTTCAGGAAACTCGAAAGGATCTTAATTAAATTATACAGACAAAAGTGTCTTTACTATTTAATGAAACATGCTTAAATGAACGACTGTTGCCCCCCCCATATATATATATATATATATATATATATATATATATATATATATGCCCTTAAAAACCCAGATATACGTATATATGTATGCGCGAGCAAGAGTACATACACAAACAGACTAACATTCAAACGCACACAAACTTAGGCACATACATCAACAAACAAAACCTCCTCCAAAATCATCATAACAAAAAGTTAACCATATAATCATTCATTTTTTTAAATTTCACTGTCTGATAAATGCGTAAAAAGTAACTGACACCACCATTTGATATATATTCACGCACACACATTATATATATATATATATATGTATATATATATGTAAAGATTTGGAGTTGAATAACCCATATGGTTGATCATATTCCTATTTACCCAACCCTTCCGCTCGGTCAGGATGTGACACAAGGTCAATTTTTTTAAGCTCAGTTTAACAGGTTTGAATTCAGAGTTTTCCTTCTCCTAGACTAGTTGCCTCACCAAGGCTGAAGAACCTAGTCTGTCCTACTATTTACCCATAGGAGGGAGAATAATTGGATTCATACCTTTCCCAAGGGTATTAGTGCTATGTGAAATGCAATCAGTCCAGGATTTGAACTCGTGTCGCCGTGTCCAATTCCTGCGACGATAACCATTACACCACGGGCACCTCCATATGGTTGATATACAATAGAACACCAACGAAAAAAACAATCATCATCCAAGATACAAAGACAAATCCGGTGAGTAAGGGTGTGATTAATCATCATCACGACTTCAGCAAAAGAATCGGGAGCTGCTGAATTGTGTCACAAGATATCAAAATATGAAAAAAAGCCAAAACATTTCACTCACCCTAGTAACAACAAAGGTTTTAGAGACGAGTTTATATGTTACTATCTCAGGCCAATGGGTTTATTTAATATTGTGCGACTTGTTAAAAATCAAACCTCTGAAATTCACCGCGAAAACGGATAAATGAAATTAATTATCGCTCCTTGAAAAGCAATCGGCAGTCTTGAAAGATTCCTATTCACACGTTTTGTATCAGGAACCGCACATTACACAAAGAAAGGAGAAAAATCGCTGAGAAGTGTTTTAAATTTGATTTTCTTTGATGATCATTTTTATCTTTAAAAAAAAAAGGAATAAATAAATATATATTGTCAAGTTTTCCGAGCTGTGCCTACTTCATTTTTTTTTTATCTTTTAATGGAAACGTGGGATAAATTCAGAAAATTTAAAAGCGAATCTCACAGGAAATTTTCAGTTTGTTTTTAAAGAACTCACACCAAAGTGTTGCCCTACAGAGATTAATTTGGTGTGATTATAACGAGATCTTTAGTGCTCTTCACTCCTTTGCAGTATCTTCTAACGGTCCCGAAAAAAAAGAAAGAATATTCATATGATCTACTTACCAACTAAATCATTGATCAAATCAAAGAAAAAAATCGATTTTCAAACAGACATATCGTCTCAAATTTTAACAGCAAAACGTATTTCCGGCCGACAGTTAGAACGTTAATGAACTCAATAAAGAAGATATAAAATTGAAGCAGACAAGGCCAAGTGTTAGGACAAAAATAATGAATAATTTATGACAGTAGTTATCTTTGCCAAAAATAGGATCAGAGGTCCGATCAGTGTTTAACAATGCAAATAACTAATTTGATGAGTTGATAAAAATCAGAAAACAAAAAGAATAAATATAAAACCAGATTGATTGCTTACCCGTTTTAGGAAAGAACTCAACTCGCATTACAAAAAAAAAATTGAATAATAATATTTTTTTATCTATAATTCAAATATAATGTCAGCTGCATGTGAAAAACTAAAGCCAATTAATATTTTATTTGAAAAATAGTATTTGTATGTGTTGGGCGCCATTTTTTATTTGATTGATTGTAACTAAATACGGCGTCTCTGACTTCTTTTATTGTTTAAATCGGTGTTTCTTAAAGTTTTTAGTTGATGTACCCATTGTAAACAAATTTGATTAGTAGAGCCTAGAAATACCCCATAAAAAATGGTGTCCTCGGTATAACACTAATTTGCATTTGAATGGTGAGGCTCCAGTTCTGAAGATCTGGGAGTGTGCCATTATTGCCATTACACCTAACTCCACTCTGACCAGGAGCAGTATTATGGGTCAGGTTCTCATGTATTGGTCTAATAGATATGTTTAAACATCATTCATATTCGATAGGACTGTACACAAAAAAACTCACAAGAAACAAGTACACAAACATTCTCAATATGAACGTACAATAAACTATATGATTTGACATGCCATTAAAATCAACCAACCAACCAATCTGTCTTTTTTCGAGATGTCTTGACTGATTGTATCTAAATACGGTGTCTTAAGTTCATTCATTGATTAAAACCGGGTTCCTCAAAGGATTTTTCATTTAATACCCTCCCTCGTGTTGACAAATTTAATTTTCATTCACCCCAAATAATTAACTGTGTATTGAATTTACAAAAAATAAACAAATTTATCAGAATTTAATACAATTTTTATGATAAGAATCAGTAAACTGTAAAATGGGAGCACAGTTTTGAACCTAGAGTTGATTTTTAATGGGAAGGATAGTTTTGGTGAGAAGAGGAGATCAATTTTGCATTTTTGAACGGCAGTTCACTACGCTCTATGTTCAAAGAGCTTCTATGTTTACTTAGTAAATAACGCAAACGGTTCAACTCAAGATTAAACCAAATAGGAACTTAGAAAAGCTAGTAAAATAAGCTCAACATTTGCACAAAATTTGCGACATTTTGTTACAGTTTTAAGTGTTGATGAAAAAGAATTTCTTCTGATTGCGTTACAGAGGAATTTTTTTTCAACACATCCAATCAGGCATCCAGTTATGTGTACGATATTTGGCAATTTGTCCGCATGATTTGGAGATTTGTATTCTCCTTTTATAAAGGAATTCATAAATGCTAACCAGTAAATTCTCTTCTATGTACCTTAATGCTTTTACTCACCTTGCAAAAATTTTATTCGGGGGACCTATATTGACCACTTTAAGAAAACCCCGACATAAATAGCGACGGATTTACCAAAAGTCTCAGATGTCAGCATTAAAGTCCAGTGAGTAAAAACATGCAATTTCAAAGTCCGAATTTTTCGGCATCCTGAACGTTACTAACTTGAAGATTGGCCTGACACATTACCCTATTTTGTTCATTAGGCGGTGTGTCGTTCCAGTTTTGTCCTGAAAGCATCAAGTTAATTATGTACCAGTGACTGAGGTTGATGTTTGAGTCTAATTTAAAGCTAGAATTTTAAATGACGACTTTCAAGCGAATAAACAGTCATCACTCTTCCTACAAGATAGACAAGTCAAGATAGACTATTTAATTATTCAAGATAGACAAGACAAGATAGACTAGTTAATAATTCTGTCTGCATATAAAAATGGCTTAAGTTATTTACATTAACTTCAGTTATAGCTTGTCGGTCAAGGCCACCTGACATGAGTGCCGGAGAAGCCCAGCATTCATGTCACAATACTCCTTGGGCCCTCCCCTAGGTTCTCCCTTCTTTCGGTCGGGCTCGGTTCATTGTATGGCGCCCGAGGCGCCCTTTTATCAAGGAATGACAAAGAGTCCGGTTCGCACGTTAAAAACGCCTAGTGCAACACTTTGTCATGATGGGATGCCGATCAAATAAGTAACGTTATTTACGTTAGTCGGCGTACTAAACTGTGTACCGTATTCTCTCCGGGTTAAATATTACTTATTTCACTTCACAACAAAGCCTGTCCAGATCAGAGTGGACTTGGATCTAATGGCAATGAAGCAGTAATCCACACTCGCCATATCTCCCGACGTGTAGCCTCACCAGCAGATGCAGGTTAGTATCATACCCAGGACGAACTTGTTCGTGGAAGTCTTACCTCCCCGTAGGAGATACAGTCGATGTATTTTAATACTCAACGAGTAAATGATCAATTTCGCTTTAAGTTTTCATTGTCTCTCCAGAAGCTTAAAAAACTTTTTTTTATTCATTTTTATATATACTAAATATCATGTCAATAAACACTGGAAGTTGGATGGCCGTAATGTTAATCGTTTTTTAATCGTTCAATGATAGGCAGACATACATACATACAAACAGAAAAGTGATTTTAGGAATTAGAGGAAGATTACTTCCTTATTTCTTACAAAGATTTTTTCTTAGCGAAGTGGAAGCCTATGGATTAAGGCCATGCAATTAAAATCAGTTAAAAAAAGAAAAGAAACTAGATTCAATGAAGTAAAGTATTTAAAAGAGACAATTACAAATTACTGAATCAGATAAGCTATCCCTATGTGTAAAAGAAATGAATTCTTAATTTCTCATTATGATAAGTGCATAGAATGAAAAAGATTTTACGAATAAAATGTCTGGTTTGTCATCCAAAAAACAGAAAAAAAGAAAAAAAGGGAAGAAAGCTATCTTTTTAATTTAATCTGACATTTTATATCTTCTACATTCAAACTAAAACATTGCAAATTAAACACACACACAAATACACACACAGACACACACACATACATTTATATATGAGTGCGCGCGCGTGTGTGTGTGTGTGTGTGTGAGATTGAGAGAGAGAGAGTGAGGGCGTGGGGTAATGAAATGAATTGAGCAGAAGGAAAATGACAGAAAGAAAAAAATACGACAGATATATATTTGGTGTAGTTGATGAAAAATAATAATTAATATATCAACTACATCAAATATGTATCTTTCGTCCGTTTACGGTTTTCCACACACGCACACACACACACACACACACACACACACACACATATATATATATATATATATATATATATCAGTACTACTCTTTGATTGTACTCATTAGACTTTAACGCTATGCATGGAGAAAGGTTTGATGGTGAATACACAATAATGCTACAGGCCGTTTTGAGCATATGCTGGAAACAGCCCCCGAAAAAAGAAGCTGTATGTCCCTTTACCACCAATCTTACAAAGTATCCAAGTAAGACGAACAAGATATGCTGTGCACAGCTGAAGAAGGACGAACTCATAAGCGATGTTTTCCTATGGACTTCTACCCATTGACACATTAGAGTAAGCTGACCAACAAAAACTTACATTCATCAGCTCTGTGTGGATACGGGATAATGTCTCGAGTCAAAGGAATTTATGAGAAAGAATGATTTTGATTTGGCTTGGGTTCTATGGTATATCAACCATTGTATTTTTTTTTAATGCCAAATCAATTTTTATACATATAAACAGTTCTATTTCTGACCATTCATGTTAGAATAAGTACACAGTTTCAATGTCTAAAAACAGTTCCATTTTAAACAATTCAGTCCTGCACATGTAAGCAGGCCAAATGTCAAAAGAGTTCTATTTCATGCAATTCAGTTTAGCATAAGTACACTGTTTAGTTTGGCTTGACTTTATGTCACATCAACTATTATAGGTAATTTAATGCCAAATCCATTTTTGTACACTAAACAGTTCTATTTCAAACAATTCAGTTTAGCATATAAAAACTTTTCCATTAGCAACAATTCAGTTTAGCATAAGCACGGAGTTTAAATCTCAAAACAGTTCTCTTTCAAATAATTCAGTTTAGCATAAATACACAGTTTTGTTCTATTGAGCCGATAGAAAGGGCCCTATCAGGTGGTACCACTCCGGGCAAGACTGGACCTGGGAGCGATGGCAACGAAAGGGTACTCAACATTCTCAAAAGCTCCAGCGTTACTGGAAATTCACCATCAGATTGTTTCGTGTCATATCTTGGACACTCATTGGTGGAGGGGTCTCACTTCTCAGCAGAGAACCAGTTGGTGTATTCTACTGCCCAAGCTGACTGGACAATAATGAGGAAGATATATATATATATATATATATATATATATATATATATGTGTGTGTGTGTGTGTGTGTGTGTGTGTGTGTGTGTGTGTGTGTGTGAGAGAGAGAGAGAGAGAGAGAGTTTGAGTCTGTGTGTGTTAGTGTGAATGCGTGAAGAATATAATCTTACAAATGTATAAATATATACGTATGAAATGTACTGTTCTTACGTGCTTGCACACACTACACACACACACACACACACACACACACACACACACACACACACACACACACTCACACACACACACACACACACACACACATATATATATATATATATATATATATATATATATACAATATTAGTATATCAAGCATTTGGGGCAAGTGATAGTTCAAAATATATGTACTCTTTTTTATGCACAAGATTTTTTCACAAACCCATTAAAAAAAAGTTTTCATTTTCTGTTTTGTAATGAAATTATTATAAGAAACACAAAAATGGATAGTAAACAAACTGAAACATCCATCTAACCTCTATTACGATAAATATTACTATAAATCTTTATTGATGCCGAGTATACATTAAATTAACCAAAAGTAAGTTCTCAATGAAATTTTTAATCTATTTTAACTGTCCTCAAACGACGACATTGGATTATAACGGGTTATACAGATCCGACTCATAATCTGAAATGTTAAAATGTTCACAACAGTAAAGACTGCCTATATCCCCGGGTTTTACGTACACTGGCTGCTTAATCGTTAGATAAATTTTCAAGACGATCGCACAGCCGAATGAATGTGAGTCAATGACAATATTTAACGTTATGAATGATTTATAAGTGAGTTAGTGAAAAGTTCTTGACCTAATCAAGAAGAAAATGACATAGAGCAGGGAAATACTTTTAAATCGTTTCCAAAGCGTATATAACTCTTCCAAATAGTTTTTATTTAAAAAGTTGCAGCATTTTAGTTGTGCTGTGAACTTTTTCTTATAAACGGTGTGTTTCCTAAAGAAATATATTTCTATTTTCAAAAGAGTGTTTTTGTTTTACCTTTAGTGATTGTACACCGTTATATTTTCTTATCTGGAATACGCTCTTATCTGGAATACGTTCTGGAAGTAGCTTAGAGGGATAATAAGCCGATCTGAGAGCGTATTTGGTTCTACATCTTTCATTGTCTGAAGTTTTCCTACCTTTCGGGATAAATTTCTACTTGAGAACAAAATCCTCCGCAGGGATCAAATCCGGAGAGTAAGGTGGAAGTGCGACAATAGTTGCCTCATGCGTCTTTGTCAAAAAACTTCTTAATGCCATTGTCGTTCGTTGACGTGAACCATCAGCCAGATTTGATTTCATTTTTGGTGGCTCTTCAACCACTTTCGAAGCGCTGCTACACACTTTTTTCGAGAGATCATATACGTAGAACCTTTTGCGACATTGGATTCGGTTTCACTATCTTTGTTTAATGGATTATTCAATGCCAAAGTAACTTTTGTTGAAAGATAGCAGTTATACTATTTAACCGATTGCTGGGAGGATAAGGGGGTTCATATTTTTTTCAATGGTATAAGTCCGAAAGTATGCATCAAGGCGAAGTTACTGTTATCTTGTTAGATAGTTCTCCTCTCTCTCTCTCTCTCTCTCTCTCTCTTCTCTCTCTCTTTCTTTCCCACTCTCACTTTCTCACTCTTTCTCTCTATATATTAGTGTATCTACGATCGTCGGCTAAAAGGTTCTTAAGTTCACCAGAATACTCTCATGAAATGAGACCAAATGATATTTATTTTTAACAGAGTCCCTTTATGTTCCACACGCTTCTTTCATCAATGTTTCAGTGCTAGGATTTTATTGATAAAAAAAAAACCCTCAACGACAGACAGACAAAGAGTGGTAGAGAAAGAGAAAAAATCATATACATAAAACTTAGCAACAAAGGACATATATACTTCTGGACACACACACACACACACACACACACACACACACACACACACACACACACACACACATATATATATATATATATATATATATATATATATATATATATATATATATTATATTATGTAACCTGCATGTGTCTCTGGGAGTTTAGTTAGAATGATTCCGGCCTCTAACAGAGTAAGACGGCGCTAAGATTTCTCCGGGATAAAGGATACATACCAGTAACCTTTTTACTTGCTGTATTCAACTTTTTATTCAGGATTTTATTGTTTGTTTTCGTGGGGCCAAACTTTGAATAATCTTCTAGTTTTTAATCCAAAATACATTTCATGTTGGTTATAGACTATGTTTTTACTTCTTCACCCCTTCCTGGCCGCGTGTTACTACTTTGTTTTTCTTTTATATGCTTTCGTCCCCTGTAAATAAAATTTAGGTTAGTATTTACAAACCTCTGTTTTTATTTGACTATTTTGTGTACGACTTATTTTTGTGTTATGACAGCGTAGGACCAAGTCTATCCATATATATATATATATATATATATATATATATAGAGAGAGAGAGAGAGAGAGACAGACAGACAGACAGACAGAGAGAGATTGATAGATAGAGAGATCATTTTTAATCTAATAGCTCACACTGCCTGATGAAAGTCTAAAAACTATGCTAGCAAATGATTCTAATAATAAAATCTTTCTCAGAAGGTTTCGAATTTTTTAACCACAATACATTTTCATAGATAGATAGCAAGATAAATTGATAGATATAAATATGCAAATATACTTACATAGGCACGTACATTGAGTTATTACTCAGAGTAGACAGAAAGTACCACCTGAAATTTCGAGTCTATATTGAATTGCAAATATCTTTTTTTATATATATTTAATGATGAACCATTACAGTTGTAGTCAGAACAGGAACTTCTTATCCAGACGGCTACATACATACATACATACATACATACATACATACATACATACATAGAGAGAGGCAGATGAAAATGAATAGTTAAAAGGCGGAAGGAATAAAGTCAGAACAGACTGATAATTGCACCAAACAGGAATACATAAACGTAGAGAAACTGAAAAAGAATATATATCCCAGCATCCAAAAAATAACATTCACTACAAAAGCATAGGAATGACACCAAAGACAAAGAAAGTGTCAGAAGAAGAAAGTGAGCAAACGAGGTAAAGAGCGAGACAGAGACAGAGAAAGAATTTCGGCTGTGAAACTCAGTTATGGTTATATATATATATATATATATATATATAAAAGAAAACGTTAGACAAAAGGATAAACATTGAGAGAGAGAGAGAGAGAGAGAGATGAGAGAGAGAGAGAGAGAGAGAGAGAGAGAGAGAGAGAGAGAGATCTACCAAAAGATCTATTTATTTTTTGTTGAATATCAGCAAAGTATTTTCGAAGATATCCAAATATAGCAGAAACTTCAAAGGCATAAGACACACACACACACACACACACACACACACACACACACACACACACACACACACACACACACACACACACACACGCGCGCGCTGCGCGCATATATATATATATATATATTATATATATATAAGTGAGAGAGAGGGAAAGCATCAGAATGGTAAACCCCAGTTGTAGACAATATACATATATAT
The DNA here is from genome assembly GCA_963585895.1 of Sepioteuthis lessoniana. Classification (NCBI taxonomy): domain Eukaryota; kingdom Metazoa; phylum Mollusca; class Cephalopoda; order Myopsida; family Loliginidae; genus Sepioteuthis; species Sepioteuthis lessoniana. The sequence continues at coordinate 4,314 of CAUZXS010002481.1, read as the reverse complement.
ATATATATACCTTTAATAAAAACAAAACCTGGTCACATTAGGATTATGAATTTATTTCCATCCTGCTATGGGTATTTTTTATAAATCAATAACACCAAAATTTAACTGGACTTCTTCAGATTCAATGGATATAATTAATACAGCCAGAATGGACACAGGAGGGAAGGGTTGGGAACGGGTTGAAGAGGAGGGGAAATTTTCCTCCCAATTTCACCCACTTCCGGTTTTTCTTTTGTTACCGTTCGGAATCACAATTAAGTAACTAGACATAGGTTCAACTTCACTTTCTACAGTAAATTAACTTACATTTTAACTTAAATTCTAACGTAATTCTTCAGATTTAAACAATAATTTAAAGAATTACAATAATTCTTATAAACCATAAGTCAAGATTACAGTAATACTTACCTTAAATTCAAATTTTAAAATTTTATAATTTTAAATTCAAAATTTATCTTCTTGTCCATATATTCTATTACTTTTCCACTGAAACGTACATACGTCCACCTCACATGGTGGGTTCCCATTTTTTTATTCATTTCACCTCAAATCTCAATTTAAACCTATTTTTATATTTAATTAAACTTTATCTACGATATTTGTCTTTAGTTTAAATTTATTCCTATGTCTACATCGAGCTATTAAATCATATCTTAGATTTAATAATTTTTCTTGGTCTGGGTATAGTATAATTTGTTGTTTTTTTTTAGGCACAGGTTACATCTACTATCAAAGCATTGTGGAATATTCGACTTTTTCAATATGATCCATTGAATCTCAGGGGTTAGACACTTATTTTTCAAACACCAAAAATTTCTTCGATAGGGCCGTTTGGTTCTTCAAATGTTCATGGGAGAAAGAATAATTATGTTTATTGAACCTTGGCTTCTATTTCATCGAAGAAATCCCTATATAAGTTTTTGTATCCTTAACGTTTTCTTTTGGGTAAATGATTCCTTCGTACACTACATTTTCTAAATTGCGTAACGCATTCATAGAACATTTTTCGTTTTTTTTTCAATTACATTCGTTTTGTCTACAACTATTATTTTTATCGTTATTATTATAATTATTATCATTATTACTATTATTATTTGTTTGGTCTTAAAACTTCCAAAATATCTCTTTATCAGGATTATTGATTATTTCAAAGATATCTTTCGTGCTGGAGTAACTAATTTTTAACGTTTTCCTATTAAATATTTTATGTAATATATTATTATGGTTAAAGTGCTTATCTATCAATTTCAGAAAATATCTCCCTCCATTTATACTCACTAGTCTACAAAAAGGGGGGTTTAACCATATAATTTTTCTTTTCCTGTTTTTTTTACTGAACTTCGCATTTTCTTATTTAATATGTAAACTCTTTTGATTAGGCATATTTTCTTATTGGTAGGTAAACCCTTCCCTAAATCCGATATTCTTAAGGGCTTCCTAATATATTTTACTACTTTCTTGGAATATTTTTTCGTTTGCGGATAATCTCCTAATTCTCATTTTTACTGCTTTGGGGACTTGCTTAATTATGGCCTTCGGGTGATTTGAGTTTACATTAATATAGGAAGGGTACTGGTCCGTTTTAAAAAAGGTTTTATACGTGTTGTTCGAGAGGTTTAGTGTCATATCCATGAAATTTATTATTTTATTATTTGATCTGAAGAAGTTCTGTTAAATTCGGTGTTATTGATTCATATCAATACGCATAACAGGATGGAAATAAATTTTGATCTTAATGTCATCGGGTTTAATTTTTTTATACGAATAGTTGCTCTGTGATGTCAGTTACATTGAGCTCTTTACTAGGAAGATTTAAATGTTCATAGTTGAATGATTTAATTGTTCTGACGGAATTATTCCCGACTCCGGTTTAACTGGAATGATATATATATACATATATATATATATATATATATATATATATATATATATATCAAAAGCACGAAACAACTTCAGCTTTAGATAGACAGATCAGTAAAGTAAGTGTGTGTGCGTGTTTTAACAAAGTTTATCAAGTATCATACAGGAAACCTAAAGCATAGATAGATAGATATATAAGACAAGTTAAATAGAAATACATATATAGATTAGACTGACCTAAGATATATAGATAGATAGATAGATCAATCAACCTCTTCCTATTCCGTAGCATATTAACATATTATATTTCCCAGCCATTCTAAAATAACGCTCATAACAACGGCATAGTAATTAAAGCGAAATCAATGAATGTAGTAGTTAGGGGAAGGAGAGAGACAGAGGATGAGACTGAGAGACAGAGAGACAGAGAGAAAATATCCGTGACACAAGAAAAGGAAAACTGTTAAAATCATTATTTTCAAGAATTAATTTGAAAAACGCTGATTATAAAATATAAGTAACGCCTTGTTGTCTGGCTTTAATTGCTAGAAAAGAACCAAATACCCAAGATCCATCAAATATAATTATTCTCAAGCAATTCCGTGGTAACCGGATATAAACAAACCTTGAGAGTGAAAGATACAGAAAATTAGGGAAGGCATGGACAACTTTTGACAGGTTATCGATCTTATGGAAATATGATTTCTATGATAAACAGGATTTCTTCCAAGATGTTGCAGCATCGGTACTACTGTACAGTTGCACCAATAAAGGCGCTGAGAAAAATAAATGAGAGTCACATAAGAATGCTTTTTGAACAAATTCTGTAAGCAGCAATCCACAAAACAGCAGTCCTACTATCCCTTGCCTCCCATGTCATAAACCACCCAAGTAAACCGAAGAAGACAAGCAAGGCACCTGCGAGAAATCAGGACGAAATTATAAGTTACTTTCTCTTATGGACTCCTACGTATGGACACACGCGTATTGGCTTTCCTTCGAAGACTTATAAACATCAGATCTGTACAGAGACTGGATAGAGTTACGAAGACGACAGGGACAGATGGTGAGATAGCGAAAGAGAGGGAGAAAGAAAGAGAGGAAGAGAGAATCAAGGAAGCATCTGCAATCAGAGCAACCTGATGATATATATATATATATATATATATATATATATATATATGTGTGTGTGTGTGTGTGTGTGTGTGTGTGTGTGTGTGTGTGTGTGTGTGTGTGCTTATAACTACATAAAATGTATTTGCTAAGTTTTCGCTAAACCAGATGGAAGCCATAATAACGGGTGCTCAGTAAGGATTAATCTCGTTAGCCAAAGGCCTATAAGGTAAACAATGATATATATTTATACACGGTCTTTCAGAAAAATTGGTATCATATCGTAATTTTATAATTTGTTGAAATCTCGTTCAGATATCTGCTATTTTAACAGTGCGTAGAAGCAACTTAATACTGTGTGATTAATTTTTAAACACTTCTTTTTCAGTGAATATCGTTTCTTTAGCTGAAAAGAAGAAAAACATAAAACATTAAACAAACATTTTTCCTTTGTACATATGCGGTTAAAATTTGAGATCATAAGAACGGTAACTGGTCAAGTTGTTACAGTGTGAAATTGTATCAAATTTTCTTATATATATATATATATATATATATATATATATATATATATATATATATGTATGTATAAGACAGAAAATGAATAGATAACTCACGGTTTTTGGCATGTATATATTAAGGTTTTATTTTTATAAATACACGAAACTTTTAATAATGATACTGACATTTTACCTTGCACTACAGTCCAGTATTTAGGCATATTTATCTAAGAAAAACCGTTTTTAGATTAACTCTCTCTCTCTCTCTCTATATATATATATATATATGTGTGTGTGTGTGTGTGTGTGTGTGTGTGTGTGTGTGTGTGTGTGTGTGTGTGTGTGTGTGTGTGTGAGATGCTGATTTACTGTGCCCCTCTGCTTAGAGCAAGTTGCGGAACAAGGTCAATTTTAAATCAATGCATCATGAAGGGCGGTGCCAAAAATTGCTTAGTTTTCATTGACATTCTTCTTTTGAGACGCTTCAGGCATTTAGACGATGGGGTAAGAGGTAGCTAATGAGAAATGCACCCTGAAGTAATGCTCACAGATTCTATTTCTCTCGACAATCGAACGTTCCTGGTTTGTTTGTAAACGTACATGAGCGTAGTGGTATACGTACATGCGTATATAAAACCATTCATGCATCTGTCGAAAAGTAAAGTAGAAGTAAACCCGAAAATCTTGAAGCCTAATTTTCAAGACTTTAAACTTTTTTCTCGTTTGAATATTGATGTAACACGATCCTCCCATATAATGTCTTAATATTTACTCGAGTACTTATAATGTTTCTGAGCCGCCACAGGCATTGGATTTCATGTCAATACACACAAAACTAAAT
>CAUZXS010002480.1:22500-63987 GCA_963585895.1 Sepioteuthis lessoniana | reverse complement strand
TTGTATTATTATATATATATTGTTTGTGTGTTGTATGAATGTATATATATATATATATATAAACTGATTCCGAGAATTTACTTAGTTTCTTCATTTCCTTTTAGAGTTCTTCCTAAATGCAAAGCAGGGTATGTGACACCTCGCAAAAGAGGCTCCTCATTCCTTACCATCAGTCTTGAAATGTCTAATCCCGATCTATCCAGCAGTTAAATCTACAGTCTCTTATTCTGCTATGACCAAACGTATCTTATGAGGGTCGGGAAGAATTTACACAGCCATGTCTTGAGTTGCAGCTCATCCAATTATTGCTTCCTAAAATATTTAGATTCTTTGCTTCCATGGCAAAAATAATCTTTTTTTCCCCGCTTGGGACACCTAACTAAAATACTCTTTAATGACACACCTGTGTACAGACCCCTGTCCGTATTAAGGACAAAGACCTCTTTTTATGACGGAAATTTTAAAGAAAACAACTCTTCCCATCCCATCAAGGAATCCTCTTTTTTACTTTGTCATCAATCAAAATCTGCCCATCTTTTTTTCCTACTCTTTTCACATCATTATACACACACTATTCTCCTCTACAAATACCCCTCTTATCTCTTCCCCTCTCTTCTCTCTCATATATCAGCATGGCCTGCTGCCGGCATGGATTTTCCCGACTCACTTCCGCCACTCGTCCCTATCGTCCATCGCTCTCGGCAGATATTCCGTGTTACATCCTATATCAATACAGATAGGTTCTAGCTGGTCGCTCTGCCCTTGTCGTCCATGTAAAGGTGTATGCAGAATTTTATAGCTTATAAGGAAGCCTTTAGTTCTCCAGCAGTGTCCCACATGTCTTGCTTGTCTAGTTTAGATGGTTTTCGAGATGGGTTGCTGGTGGCAGTACACACACACACACACTCACTTATATTGCGCCTGTGTGTATACATATTCATAGACATGCCTGCACTATATCCATAAATCATTGCACCAATATGAACCCAGTTGCAGAAGAACTTAGTGTCTCACAGCTGCAACAGATTACTTTATCATAGAATTTCACTACAGCTCGCAATCGAGTATGTGAGATATGATTTAAAAGTATTGAAATTTAATCTTTAAAATGTTAAATTTAAATGAAGACCTACGCACAACTTATAAAATAAAATTAGCTATCGATGTGACTAGAAGCCTATATTTTGTCGCGAAAAAATCAATGCCAATTATAGATATTTGATGATCCGTATGTTGCTTTATCTTGATCAGCAGTTTTAAAAGAAAAACCGAACTGTGCCAGTTCAGCACTCTCTGTACGGATCAAACCCAGCACTGTGATACTTTTTTGCGTATCCTAAATTAAATTCCACCACAATAGTAAGATTTTTGGACGTGTGAAATAATAAAAGAAATGCTATACTATTTCAAAAGAGAAATTTCGGAGGTGTTTCGACCAATAGAAATTTTGGAGGAAGAATTCTTTTTATGATGAGAGGACAACCTTGAACAAATTACTTATTTTATACTGAATATCTTGGAAAATACCATATAATTTGTGAACACATCTTGTTCTCGAGATAGGTAATTGATTAAAATAAGTTGTTTATAAATATAAAATAATTTAAAGCTAATGTTACCAATAAGGTATTGTTAAACAGATGTAATTTTCCTATTCGTGAAGAAGCATCTCCGCTTATCATATTTGATGTTCCTTCAGGAATAAGATATTAATTTGAAATAAGCATTCAGTTATAAACAGAGGTAATATTATTAGGGTGGTATAAATAATATTTCATATCAGTTATTTGAAGTTAATTTTCATTTATTATTCCTGTACAAAAGCCAGATTTATGGATGGTAGGTAAAATGATTGAACAAAACCACATAACGCAATAACTCTTTCTCGTAAATACACGCGCGCGTGTATCCTTCATCCCATAAGAATCTTCTATGTCCAGTGCGGGATGCAGGTCTTTCAGAAGGTGTGTAAGACATCGAGAATTATAGACATTCCGCTACGATGACGCATGAAGTATTGGTGGAAGATATAAATTCAAAGTTTTTCTTCTCCGAAACCTGTTGCCCTACTAAAACTACTGAACCAGTTTTCCCTTCAATTGTATTCAAACCCTGGCGTATATATATATATATATATATATATATATATATATATACACGAGAGAGAGACATATATCCCAGATCAGTTAAGTTGTTTTAACCCTCAGCATTATAAGGCAAGGATCAAGAGTAAAGTGGAGCAATCCAGGGAATGGAGTAGCTCGTTCCCCTACACCTCGGTGTAGTAGCTATTGAAAAGAGAGCCTTCGGGTCATCCTCGACTAAGGTTGCCAACTTTACTTTACTATTTGATATGTCAACCATATAATAGTCACGCGAGAGAAAGTGTACATTTATTCAGTCCGAAAACTAGCTCACCTGAGGATTAATAACGTGCAAATCCAATTCGTGAGTTTGTATCCTTCTTTTTTTCATTATCTTATTTGATATCTAAAAAATATATTGTGTGGCGTGACAAGCACTTTTGAGCTGAATTTTTTCCCGAAATTTCAATCACTACTTTTAATATCCCATGAATAATATTCGATTAATATCTTGTACTTAAGTGCCTTAACAAAGAATGAGATCATGCTAAAATTTGAATACTTGCCATAGCGTCATGTTAAAATACATGCCTATTTTATTAAAACACCACAGATTTTTTGATATACAACCATAAAAGAAATATTTGATAACTGTGATTAGCAAAATAGTTTCGAAAACGTTGATAGTGAGTTCCATAAGAACTAGATGTTCCATAATTATAACTTGCACTAAACTATCTTCGGTAAATATATTCATGAAGAGTGGCAAACATAGTGAAAGAGAGTGGCAGAAAGAGATAGGAAGGAGATACAAATAAAGATATTGAGAGAGAGGGGATGGATAAATGTTATTAAAAGAACAAAATCAATAGACATTCGATCTTCTAAGATTTCGGATACTTAATACTTAATACGTCTGCGCATTTCTTAGCAAATTTTAAGTTACAATTGTAGCTATTTGATATTCTTCAGTTTGTGCCCAAGTGACGGAAGTGATAGTAGACGTTCTATATAATTTCAGAAGATTATTCACAGAATACATCTATTTTAAAATTATGCGAGACTATCCGTAAAACAGTCGGGTTCCATTGTAGTAGTAGTCAGATATGTTACAGATGTTACTTTTGGGGAAATTTGAAGAAAACGTTTCGGATTTTAATTTTCATTTCGTATTGATATCCGTTATATCAGGAAATTGGTTGATTAAAAAAAATCAGTGAAAACTCTGACCCCATGAAAGAATAAACAGTTTCATACTGGATTGGAAATTGGCTTATTCCGTTGTACATTTTTAAGCTCGTTTCCCAAATAAAAATCTCGTTAAGATCTGCCTTTTTGCTTGGTCATAGTTACATTAGTTTTGTTTTGTTTTGTTTATAAATTGGGATTTTCCGAATATTGTCTTCATTTTTATTGTTATATTCACAAAATTTTGGCTGATATATCCCCGGCCTTTTTCATCTGTTTCTTGTTGAACTTTGGAGTATCAACAGAATTTCGAACCACGTCCTTTATTTTATTCATGGGGGTCGCTTGCTTGGCTTCCGTTTACCATAACCAGGTACAAGTGTTAAGTATTCCTGTATTATTACTCATCCTCTGTCAAGTTTTGGGTTTTTTGTTTAATGGCATATCAACATTCGCGGGTTATGCAATAGCAAAGCTATCTTTATAGGTGAATGGTAGTGATACTTTTTAATCAGTTGCTGGGATAAGGATCACCAATACCTTTTCCAAAGGTATTACTCCAAAAATTAACGAAATAGCGTGTCTGGAATTCCAACTCGTTTACTTGGAGACCGCACTCTAACTCTTTAACCATCACCATTCAGAGACCACAAACATAACTATTTTCGTAATATTATCACATTTTATAATTTTGTAATATTCATGAGAGTTATAATTTTGTAATATTATTCCAATACATGAGCGTTTTCTAAAATTGTACTGGAAATTGGTTTATTCTATAAGTTAGAGAAATCTAAGAGAATTGTAATAATAAGAATTGTGGCATGATGTTCCATTTTTGCTGGATTACAGCTGTTTGTATAAGAACAAAATGAGAAGTTTTGTAATATATTCATCATCATCATGTCGTGCCGCCAGCACGGATATCCCTGACTCTCTCTCGCCACTTTTCCCTATCGTTCATCGCCTCTGGAAGGTCTTCAGGGCTACATCCCGTATCCTCACATAGCTGCTGTATATATGTTCGAGCGGATCGTTCTGCTTTTGCTCGGCCATATGTGGGGGTCCATAGGAGTACATCACTTATGAGCTCGTCCCTGCTTCTCTAGCAGTGTCCTGTATGTCTGGTTCGTCTAACTTGGATAGTTTTCGTGATGGGAGGCAGGTGGCCGTATAGTTGGTGTCTTGTGGGATGTTGCCGCCAGGAGTTGTTTGTAATATACTAGATTATTAAAATGTATAAGTTTTTTTCTCCATTAGTACCGGTGCATTCAATAAGTTAGAACATTTTAAGTTCATTGCTCTTATAATAATCTCATAAGGATGTGCTGTTTCTGTTGGCTAACAGAAAGGTTCAAATGCGTTTAAACCAAATAACCAAACTAGATTAATACAATTACTGTGTTTGTTGCAGTTTTATTTCAAATTGTCCCGCATGTTCATGGAAACTGTGCAGCGTCAGTTGTTTATTAAAATTTATTTTTAGAGATCCTCTTTGATGTTAACCCTTTCTACCCTATGAGAAAGAAAATGATTACGGTAAAAGTTCTGGTTCCAATCTGTTTACTAATATGTATATGCGTGTATATATATAGTCATCCACTGACAGATCTGTTTCGTTCTATCAGAACTCATCAGTGTGGCTAGACATACTAGCTTCCCGTAGCTGGGATCGAAACTCGGTTGACTCAAACGCCAATCCGAGACACGAGGAACTAGTAACAGCGAAGAAAATTCTAAACGGTTATAAATCACAATTACTATTGTTTACGTACATCCGCTTAACGGCTACCGAGAGCTCAATTCATATATATGAAGAGCCTTGCAATAAACGCTAATGGCAACGCGATTACTTCATTCGCTAAAGAACTCAACCCTACAGGGGTAGGGGAGTATATATATATATATATATATATATATATACGGTTCATTCAATAAGTTTCCAGGTTGTTTTTTTTTGTACAAGCATTTAAAATTGTCGTAGACTCTTGAAAATTCACTATGCTATTGCAATACATTTTATGAGATGCCTGACCAATTTTTATGATTTCGGGTTCAAATGAACAACTACAGCAGCAATTAGAATACACCCTACTAAAGCCTGATTGTCACTGTCGGTGAATTTCAAAAATGCCTTCTGGACGTGAGGACGCACTTGATGAACGATACGAAAAAAACTGTTTTAAACTTGGAAAAAATGCCAGACAAACGTATGGAATGCTTCAGACTGCTTTTCGACCATCTTGCATGAATCGAGCTTCAGTTTTTAGTGGCAGAAGAGATTCAAGGAAGGCAGGGAGTCTGTGAGGGATGATGAGAGGTGTGGGAGAAGTAAGGAAGTCATAATACCAGAATTGATTGGCCAAAGGGTTAGAGTTAGGGTTACTATGTTAACGTTTTAAGGGAGTTCAGGAAGAGATTCCATCGGAAGAGGCCAGCACTCTTCCAATCAGGTCAGTGGCATTTCCACCAGTCCACAACTCCATCCTTGTCACAGACTATTTGATCAAGATAGGCATCAAGACACATCCTCACCATCCCTAAAGTCCAGACCTTGCTCCCTATGACTTTTGGTTATTCCCTAAGCTCAGAGACTGTCGTTATGCGACAATTGAGGAGATGAAAGAGGCTGTGACGAAGGTCATTGACACGCTCACACAAGAGGACTTCCATGGGGCCTTCCAGTTGTGGTTGGAATAACAAGTGCATTGCAACCGGAGGAGACTACTTCGAAGAGGGCTAGAGTTTCATTAGCGTACTATCAATAAAAGTGACCATCCGAAGAAAGTCTGGAAACTTATTTAATGATCCTCGTATATATATATATATATATAACTCCGTAGATATAAGTAAGAAACAGATTATTCTTCATGACGCCTTACTAAAACTATAGCAGTCTTCCCTACATACCCCATTTAACGATAATTGAAGACATCCTATGAAAAATACATCTCTGTTGATGTAACCCAAGATAAGCGATATAATGTAGAATGACCTACCGAGACTACCTCATAAAATAAATAACCATCCCAGTCGTCTGGGGCTATAGAATACACCGACTACATCTCTGCAAATGAATACGACCCCCTCCACCGAATGTTCTGGTTAAGGCATAAAAATCTGGAGCTGGAGCTTTGGGGAATGCGGAGTGCACCTTCATTGTCATCGCTCACTGGTTCGCTCTGACTCGGCGTACTAGCATCTAACAGGGTCCTAATAAATGGCTCAAATAGAATTGACATATAAACATAGTGCAAAAAAAATGACATGCTAAATTAAATCGATTGAAATAGAACTTTTTAATTATTTAACTGTGGGTTAACAAATGACTGAAGTTTAATTGAATTCATAATTATACATAGCATTACTTGGAAATATTTATCTTTGTTGAAATAATGTCTTTGTTTAATGGCATATCAACCTTTGTAGGTTATTTAATGCCAAATCTATTCTCCTAGAAGAACAGTAGCGGTACTATTTAACCCATAGCTGGAAGGATAAGGGGTTCATACCTTTCCCAAGGCTATTTGCCCGAAAGTGAACTTAATAGCGCGACTGGAGTACGAACTCGCGTACTACGATTCCGCAGTCCACCGCTTTAACCACTACACCACGAGGACACCCCTTATCTTTGTTGACTTAAGTTTACTAATCCTATATATCTAATATATGAATGAACTAGATTTTGTATTAAAGAACCTGCAATGATTGATATGTCATAAAACCAAACCAAACTATATACCTTTTCCCTTCATGCGTTATACAACAATACATAATGGGATACCTACCACATGGGAGCTTCTTGGTCTGATAATTATATATACAAGTAACCGGCAGTCACCAAACGCCGTTGACTCAAAGGTTACACTGTTCAAACGTAGACCTATATATAATCCCTTATTAATACTGAGCAATCTTTCTTTATAAATATATGATATATACCGGACATTGGCCTTGCGGTTAGAGTGTTCGCCAGTGGCCCGGGAGACCTGGGTTCAATCCCAGGTCGAGTCATACCAAAGACTCAAAAAATGGTACTTGATGCCTCCTTGCTTAACACTCAGCATTATAAGGTGCGGATCAAGGGTAAAGTAGAGTCATCCAGGGAAGGAGTAGCGCCCTCCCCTACATCTTGGTGTAGTAGCTATCGAAAAGGGAGCCTTCAGGTTACCCTCGACTATGGTCGCCAACTTTACTATATATATATATATATATATATAATATTTGTGCATAACAACACCCTATTTTTTTAATAAGTTAATTTTCTTTGAAGCGAAAAACTACAAGTTTTCAGTTGAGATATTATACAATCGAAATGGATATTACTCGGAATTATTAATGACAAAATTCTACGTTGGTGTAAAATAAAATTACCTTTTCATTTAAAAAGTCTTGGAAGTTTACTTGGGTATTTTTCTAACTCTTTCAACACGAGAAAGAACTGACACATGGTCAATTTTAAGGCAAATTCAGTGGTTTTGCATGCAGAGATTTTCCTTCTCTTTGACTTTTTGCCGAACAAACACTCAATAACCTAGTCTACCCTACTATTTATCTAAAGGTAGTGAGCAGGTGGATTAATGCATTTTCTTAGGGTATTTTCGCGAAATGAAACGAAGTGTACCGTATTAGAACTTCGGTTACCGATTCTTTTTATAAGATAATATATATTCCGTTAAACGCATCTTATGTATCTACAAAACTATTTGGAAGATCAACATCGTTCCATTTATCCGTCAACAGAAAAAAAAAACATGCTCTCATCTATAATTGATAGAGATGAGTTTTATTCTCGTTTTACATAGGCTTGAAAGTCTAGGAAATCGATACTTCGATGATTTTATTTCTATCTAATTGCAAAATTATTTAATAAAATTGCTAATCCGACAAGTGAAACGATTAAAAGTGCTGTTTATCAGGCGTTGCAAGTACGAAATGTAAACTATTTATAGCAGCAAATTTGCCGTAGGCAAACTGTTAAAATACGAATTAAAATAAAAAGATTTTGACGAGGGAACACAAAGAATTTGAAGAAAATGAATTGGCTCAGGAAGGAAAATAACCAGAAAGGGATTAAAACGTTACAAGGGAAGAAAAAAATCTTTTAAGAGAAAAAGAAAATTATAATTGTTAGCAACGATGAAATGATAATACGAGGTTTGTTCAAAAAGTATAAACCGACTTCTCTATGTGTATTAAAATACGCTAAGTCTCTCCTCAACAAAATGGCAAGTTATCCTGTTAAGACATTGAACTGCATTATGATACTCCAGAACTGAGGAGTGTGGAATGCTCCTTGATTGGTATTACTCCTTGTTTCACTCTGGCCTGTAGCAATTGTTTTTGTTAATGCTCCACCAATAGGTCAAATAGATGCGTTTGAAAATTACCCGCATTCGATAGGACCATGTACGAAATAATCTCCTAATAAACATCTTCAAAAATGTAGATATGAAAGTATAATGCATCATTCCCTAATCCTCAGACATAAAATAACCCCAACAGATTGATATGCCGATAAATCAATCTTTAATCAATAGAAAAGTATCAAGAATAATTTTCTTCAAAATAGTCTCAATGGCATTCAACGCACCTTTTTTCAGTGAGTTTGTCACTGGTAGAAGCACCTCTGAAATTTCTCTTTTGATAATATGGTGTGAAGCCTTGCTGTTGTATTTTTCTTAATTCACTCCATGTTGTCAAATCTTATTCTTAAATTCAATTTTCAGTAAAGGAAATAAAACAAAGAAGTACCGAGTGAGAAGGGTGGTGTTCTTTCACAATCTTGAGTTTCCCCCCAAAACAGACTAAAAAATTGCGGGATTGCTACTTAAAATTATCGAAATTTGGTACGGTATCCTGCCATCACTAAATTACTTCCAATCCGGCGACCCTAGTTCTAATACTGAACGAGAATGCCTACATTTCATATGACGCTAATAGTCTTGGAAAAGCTATGAATCCTACAATTCTCCCACCCTTTGCGGGTAAAAAGTAGAACATGAAGATTTGTTTACGTATGTTAAGCCAATAACTCTTAGAAAAAAAATGTATTCAAGGTTTTTACTCTGTTTAATAATTGCCAATACCATGGCGGTAAGATTGGGTAAATACAGCCTTCGATTTCTTTTTATTATCCAATCTTCTTTCGCCTTACAAACTCGAGACAAATATATCAAGACTGTATCTTTAAGTTTCTAATTTATAAAGTTAAATACGTATATATAACTTTGCAATTTATGTAATACATTTTTATCATAGTTTCAGATGCCCAGAAAGTTTTTGATTAGTAGTCTTAACTATCTTTTATCAGCAGATTTTTTTTTTCAAAACGCAGCTTCCATACTAAACATTCAAAACTCTTTGCGACTTTTTGTTTTGTTTAGTATATAAAAGTTTTTTGAATTTCAAGATTGGAATGTATGGATGATATTAAATGAAATACGAGAAAGCAGCTTTATATTATTTCAAAACAGGATTTTCAGATAAATTTTGACTCACAGAAAACTGATAGGATTGCCAAAGAAACGTTTTTTTAAAGAAAATTGTGTATATATATATATATATAAGTAAGCAAAGTTGGCGACCAAAGTCGAGGGTGACCCGAGGGCTCCTTTTTCGAAAGCTACTACACCAAGGTGTAGGGGAAGGTGCTACTCCTTTCCCTGGATTGCTCCACTTTTCCCTTGATCCTTACTGAATAATGCTGAGTGTTAAGCAAGGAGGCATCAAGTACCATTTTTTGAATCTTTGGTATGACTCGACCTGGGATTGAACCTCGGTCTCCCGGGTCATTGGCGAACACTCTAACTATTATGCCAATGTCCGTTACTCTCTCTCTCTCTCTCTCTCTCTCTCTATATATATATATATATATATATATATATATATATATATATATATATATATATATATGTTTTTGAACTCGCCTTTTAATTCGATATGCATATCTTTTAATTAACTGGAATTATATTAACACAGAAATCTGTAACCATATTTTTTAAAGAAACACGGGCACACATGATAAAATTTCTCACAAGTTGATTTTAAATAGTCTGCTTATTTTTATGTCTCTACAAATATTTCTAACAAAAATGGTCATTAAATCGAACAATTTTTTGAAAAAGAATCAGAAAGAGTTTTATAATTGCTTTCCGCAAAAACAGATTTTTTTATAAAAATAAACTTTTCGGCATTATTCATTTCGATGCACATTTTTGTATAATATAAGTTTTCCCAGCACTACTAGCTGGTGACCTTCACGGTTTCAGTTTCTTTGTTTAATGGCATATCAACCTTCATAGGTAAGTTAAAGCTGCAGCCATCCTTGTAGAAGTATAGCAGAGATAGGATTAAACTCATAACAGGAGGGATAACTGGGTTCATGCCTTTCGTAAGGGAATTAGTTTGAAGGTGAACATAACAGCGTGACTGGAGATTAAACTCAATTACTTCAAGGCCGTAGTCCAGAACCCTAGCCATTACAACATGGAAATTTCTTCTTGCCCTCAAAAGGGAATACAGTGGTAAATCTCCGTAAATAACCAGGACTCTTCTCAATTTTCTAAACGATCATTAGTTGTTTTGTAATTTGGACAGTCTTAATCCTTACACAGATCATTATCTCCACCAGTCACTTTAAGTTCTTCTGATTGTTCCAATGGCTCTGACTATTATAATGATTTATTATACTTCTTTAGAGTTTTTCACATCAGCGTTAGCTGATGGTTTTTCACTGGAGTTTGAGTTACAACAAGTCTCCTCAAGTCTCCAGGACTCTTCTCAGAATTCTGGCCGTTTTCAATTATGCTGTCGTTTGGATGGTCTCCACTCTTACGCCAACTTCCAAGTCCTCCAGGCCCTTTAATAATCCTTTAGTTACGGTGCCAAAGCACCAATCATTATTGGTACAATCGTCACTTTATGTTCCACAGCTTTTTCAATTCTCTAGCAAGTTCGAGGTACTTATCATTCTATTCACATTCTTTCAGGTTTATTCTGTGGTCAGCCGGTATTATTATTATTATTATTATTAATATTATTTACTCTAGAGTTTTTCACATCAGTTTTTACTATTATTATAATTATTATTATTGTTGTTGTCTTCATGTTCCGTAGTCTTAGCTAAGGTATTTATCCAATTTTTCATTTTCCTTTACTTTCCATTCCATATCTGTAGGAATGGTAAAATCCATGAGCTGACCAGCAATTTACTCGTCACCTATATCAAATCCTACTTTACAACTCTAACCCAGTCGACTGCCAACAAGTGCCCTGATATGACACTGAGCAGTTTGATGGTGTGGCTTCAGTAATCCTGGAGCTCTGGGAAAAGTGAAGTACTCCTTCGTTACTATCGCTACCAGGTCCACACAGGCCCGGAGTGGGAGCACCTGATAGAGCCCTATCTATGGGTCAAATAGAACTGTTTGAGATTTAAACTGTGTACTTATAATAAACTGAATTGTTTGAAATAGAACAGTTAGATCATTCAACTCTATGTAGGCAAATGACAGATGTTTAATTAAATTGTTTGTGATATATAGCAATACTTGAAACCATTTAAACTTGTTGACTTGCTAAACTGAATTGTTTGAAATAGAACTGTTTGAAAATTTTACTCTTTATAAATCAATTACTTGATGTTCAATTCAATTGCTAGTTATACATAGCGTTATTTGTTGCGCGCCCCATCGAACGGGCAAGTGTGGCACAAGGCCTTTTTAAGGTGGGTTCGGGCGCGGGGCCGGTGCCCACACGTGCCCTGCCTTTTCAAAAATACCTCGGGCCCCGTCAGCATTCCTCTAAAGAGGACCGCCTCAGGCACCAGGCAGTTAACCTAACCCCACCGAAGAGTGTTAAAGCCTGGACGGCCCCATGAGGCTAGAGGGATCTCCAGTGCCAGGGCACACCCGACCAGATCTGTGCCGTAGACAACACGTCCAGCTGAAGTGCAACCCATCAACTGGAGAGGCGCACCAAACACGGAGGTTATAGTTATACATAGCAATACTTGAAAACATTAAACTCTGCGAACAAATTATTAACTGTAAATAAAATGGTTCATAATAGATAAAAATAAGTGAAACCATTTAACTCAGAGCCCAGACTCGATAAAAGATGCTATCAACAAAATGTGTGAAGAAATCATATATTTAATATTTACGTTTAAGAGGGATTTTACATTAAATTATCTCCACTGTTTGATTTGGAACCAAACCAAATAAAATCTCTCTCTTATCCAGTCGGCTGGGGCTGTAGAATACACCAACTGCACCTCTGCAGAAGGGCAAGACCTCCCGCTAACGAGTTTCCTGGATATGACACTATATGGTGAGACTCCAGTCATGCTGGAGCTTTAGGAATGCGGAGCTTTAGGAATGCTTCTTTTCCATCGCTCCCTGATCCACTCTGGCCCGGTGTGGTAGCACCTGAGAGTGCCCTACCTATGGATTTAACAGAATTAATCTGCGTACTTATGCTAAACTGAATTGTTTGAAACAGAACTGTTTAACTAAACTAAATAGCTTAAAATAGAAATGTTTTTGACAATTAAACTATGTACTCATGCTCAACTGAATTGTTTGAAATAGAACTGATTATTCGTATAAAAATGGATATGCCATAAAACCTAAACAACCAACCAATTACGACTGATCCACTACCACCTTCATGTTCAACAGCTTTTTTTTTTAATTCTCTGGCAATATCCTGGTATTTGTCCAGCTTTTCGTCTTCTTTCCTAGATCTGTAGACACAGCAAAATTTATTACATGACAGCTCTTTTTTTCCTTTTTTTTTTTTTTTTTTTGCTAATTATAATTTGGTCTTCTGGTCTATATTGAATGTTCTGTTTGAATCTGAGTCCATAAGAATTTTAGGCGTTTTTTTTTTTTATCTTTAAGGAGAGTTTCTATTTAGTGAATGTATGATTTGTTAGTATGGTCGAATTTCAGTTGCTTATACAATTCCCAGTGAAACACATTCTCCAAGTTGTGCATCTATTTGGATAATTTTTGTGCCATTTTCTTCTTTCCCTCATTATGTTATTAACTGTTTCATCTCTGTTACCGCATAATTTGCACTAACAATTTTTCTATGTGTTATCAGTTCTTGCTTTGACATAATTCGTTCTTATTTTGTTTATCTCTTTAAGTCCTTCCTTAGAAACCATATCCAGTTCATCTCGTGCAATTTCTTTAGTTTATCGCTTAACATAGACATATAGTTGTTTTTTCTTCCTATTTTGTTATCTAGATTTTTAAAGTTTTTGTTTTCCTATCATCGTTTCAACTCTCTTTGCTCTTGTTTATTTTCGAGTCCATCAACGCAGTTTTCAATGCTCACGAGTCCTTATCTTTCTCCGTGTAAGTTATTCACACCAGTTTTAACTGTTTTATTATTGGGATGAAGTCTCAATACTGTAATAACTAAAATGCTGGACTGCGAGATTGTAGTTGGCGAATTCGAACTCCTGTCTTGCTATTCCGTTCACTTTCGGACTAATACCCTTGGGAAAAGTGTAAACCTCTTTATCATATTTACCCAACCTCTCCACTCAGGCAGGATATGACACAAGGTCAATTTTTAAGCGGAGTTTAACAGGTCAGAATTCAGCGTTTTCCTTTCTCCAAGACTAGTTGCCTCACCAAGGCTGAAGAAACTAGTCTGTCCTACTATTTGCACATAGCTGGAAGGAGAATAATTGGATTCATACCTTTCCCAAGAGTATTAGTGCTATGTGAAATGCAATTAGCCTTGTCCAGGATTTGAACTCGTGTCACCATGTCCATTCCCTACGACGATAACCATTACACCACGGGCACCTCTTTGAATTTCTTTATACCCTGAGCTATGAATTAAAAATAACCACCACTGCTCTATCACAAACATAAATTTAGCATTAAATAACCCAGGAAGATTTTTAAGCCATTCAAGACAGAATATTATTATTTTAAGATGTTTTTTCTGATTTTACAAAATATATCAAATTATATATTAAACTATTTGGAATAAGATTTCTTTGAAAGGTGATTATGAATAATTCATTTTTATAAATGCTTCATTACTTTTGTTGCTGAAAAATTATTATTGAAAAAAAGATTATTTTGCATTTTTTTTTCAATCTACAAGCGCGTTAAATCTAGCGAAAGAAATTAATGTATTATTCAGATTGGCTTGAATTTTCAGAGTATAATTAAATTTAGACATTATCTTTTGAACATAAATATTTCATTGTATATATTCAAAATCTGAACATTCTTTTTAAGTAGACAAAATAACGATTGCACTTTTCTCAACGATAGAAATGGAACTGAGAAAATGTGTTTGCTTGTTCTGATAACTTAAGGAAACACTATTTAATACTGAAGGAATGTAGATATAAGTTTGAATAAATAGATTAAAACATACATTTTAAAAAAGAGGAACCAACTTTCTGTGATTAAGGATAAATAGAAAATTTTTAGGGGTCATCTAAATGTGACAAAAAGCTTAAAATGCAAGAAATGAATCATACGGTAAGTTTTCTCTGTATCTCTTAACATTGTGAAATGCTGTTCAATGTATTTACCCATCCCTCCACCATAGATGAAATGTGACACATGGTCAGCTTTTAGGCAGAGAAAAATATATATGGAATTCAGAATTTTCCTTCCTAAGCAAAAATGATATTACCTGAGAGGTGAAAAAGCGAAGAATCTTGAAGTAACAGTGATACCAGTTGTAATTGGTGCACTAGGAACGGTCCGCAAGGGCAGGAAAAGGAAGCAGGAGAAAGAATCAAAACCATCCAGATCTCATCACTGTCAGTAAGAAAAATCCTGGAGACATGAGGAAACTTGCAGTCACTCAGACCTTAATTTAAAAGATCTATTTAAAACAAGTATGAAAAATCACCAGACGTAATTTACCCAGGAAATTAGTCTGCCCAATTTGCCTGTAGGTGCTTAGGGAGAACATTGATCCATACCTTTCCCAAGACCATTTGTACAAAGCGAATCTCAGACTAGTCCAAAATATGAATACGGGTAATCGAATCAATTTATTTCGATGATAATCATAACGCTAATAGCACCACCAGGTAATGTTAGTGCAGTTTATGATAAAATGAAGTTGTTAATGCGTCGAGCTGAATGACTGTTAAAAAGAAAGTACATCAGAATACTGAATATCCTTTATTTCTGAGTAAATGAATACACACACACACACACACACACAGATGAACTTTTTTGAAATAAAGTTTACCGAGAATACACTTAAAATCCTGACATTATTTTGAGAATTGATTGGTACCAAAGCTTTTTGATCTTTGTTTTATTTTTTAAATTCCTAAAGTTTAATTTGATTAATTTTGAACAGACATGGAGATCATTTCACATTTTTAAAAGAGTTCGAAAGAATATGAATGCACCAATAATCAGAAAAAAATTAAAAGAAATGAAATATAACAATGGTAAACCTTAATACAATTAAAATCTTAAATTATGCATAAAAGAAACTTGAGTATTTTTTTCTGTTAGTCAAAATGTATTTACAAATATTTGTCAATCACCCACTCTAGCTCTCACAGCAAAAAGAAAACAATTGCAGATTGTTATTCGACATTGTTGCAGGAGTACTACAAGGAGACACACTAGCCCCGTACCTCTTTATCATCTGTCTAAACTACGTGCTTAGAACTTCGATCGACAAAATAAGAGAAAATGGCTTCGAGCTGACTAAAAGAAGAAGAAAAAGATACCCCGCAAAAACAATCGCGGACGCCGACTACGCTGATGACTTTTGCGTTACTGGCGAATACGCCTAATCAAGCAGAGACACTACTGCATAGTCTGGAACGAGCCGCAGCTGGCATTGGCCTCCATGTCAATGCACACAAAACTGAATATATGTGTTACAACCAAACAGGCAACATTGCCACACTAGACGGAGCCTCTCTGAAACTAGTAGACAAATTCACCTACCTAGGAAGTAGCGTCTCATCAACCGAAAAAGACATCGACACACGACTGACGAAGGCATGGACGGCTATCGATAGGCTCTCGATCATATGGAAATCAGACCTAACCGATAAAATGAAACGCAGTTTCTTCCAGGCAGCGGTTGTGTCGATACTGCTATATGGATGCACTACATGGACGCTAACTAAACGGCTGGAGAAGAAACTAGACGGAAACTACACAAGAATGTTGAGAGCAGTATTGAACAAGTCCTGGCGACAACACCCCACGAGACACCAACTATACGGACACTTGCCCCCCATCACGAAAACTATACAAGTTAGACGAACTAGACACGCGGGACACTGCTGGAGAAGCAAGGACGAGCTCATAAGTGATGTACTCCTATGGACCCCCACATATGGCCGTGCAAAAGCAGGACGACCAGCTCGAACTTACATACAGCAACTATGTGAGAACACAGGATGTAACCCTGAAGACCTGCCAGATGCAATGAGTGATAGGGAGAAGTGGCGAGAGAGGGTCAGGGATATCCGTGCTGGCGGCACGACATGATGATGATGATGATACACCCCTCTCTCTCTCTATATATATATATATATACATATAAAGTTGGTGACGTTAGTCGAGGGTGACCTGGAGGCTCCTTTTTCAAGAGCTACCACACCAGGGTGTAGGCGAGGGCGCTACTCCTTTCCCTGGATTGCTCCACTTTACCCTTGATCCGTACCTTATAATGCTGAGTGTTAAGCATGAAGACATCAAGTACCATTTTTTGAGTCTTTGGTATGACTCGACCTTTCATTAAACCGCAGTCTTCCAGACCGTTGGCGAACAATCTACTCATTATACCAATGGCTATATATATAATAAAATCACCTAAAAATTATCAGCATACACACGAGAAATCTGTAACTTTATATTTCATATAATGCGAAGAAATTGGTTTATTCATATACCAACAAAATATATGAATGTGAGTGGTTTCGGGGAGGAAAAATTATGAAGGCATTGCCAAAGAAGAAAAGTAGTTACAAGCTAGTTTGAGGATATACTGGTCCGTTGCAAGACTGTGCGTTTTACGGTGCTGCCTTTTTCCTTCCATCTGATTCTATAGCTGTTCTCTTAGACTGATATGGAATGTCTACTGTCGGTAGTCGATATCAGAAGAATTTAGTGCCATATATATATATATATATATATATATATATATATATATATATCTGTACTATCTTTTTTATCAAGATTTTTTTTCTGGATTATATAATAACAGAAAATATCTTTATAATAAAAAAGCGAAGCAGACGATATCTAGCAGAAACTATAATAGACGTAGACGATGCAGATGATCTAGCGCTTCTTGAAAAATCACCTACTGAAGCCAAATCCCAGCTGCATAAGCATGAGTAGGCTGCAGAAAGCATTAGCCTCCACGTGAACACAAGCAAAACGGAGTACATCTGCTTCAATCGAAAAAAAGACATCTCCACTCTAAATGGCGTTTCTCTGAGATTAGTGGACTTGTTCATCTACCTCGACAGCAGCATCTCCTCAATTGAAAGTGATGTCAACATGCATGGATAGGCTATCGATCAGATGGAAGTCAGACCTATCCGATAAAATAAAACGGGATTTCTTTCAAGCAGCGGGTGTCAATACTATTCTACGGATGCACCACATAGACGCTGACAAAACATATTGAGAAAAAGCGAGACAGGAACTGCACAAAAATGCTACGAGCTATATTGAACTAATCCTAGAAGCAACACCCCACGAAACAGCCACTGTACGGTCACTTACCTCCAATCTCCAAGACTGTCATGATAAGACATGCAGGACACTGATGCAGAAGTAAGGACCAACTCATAAGTGACGTTCTCCTTTAACATGGACGTGGCAATGTCGATCGACCAACGAGAACTTACAACAGCTCTGTACGGACACAGGATGTAGCCTAGAAGACCTACCGGGATCGATCGATGATTGGAAAGGATGGGAAGAGAGTCAGCGAAATCCATGCCAGCAGCGTGACTTGATGATGATATATATACATAATTTGGTTACTAACTACTTCAAACATGTATCTGAGTAGCTGCTTTATTTACAAAATTCAGTGATTTTTCCAAATTGGTTAAGTTAATGTCTAGTTTGGTTTGGTTTCTTTGTTTAATGGCATATCAACCTTTGAAGGTTATTTAATGCCAAAGCCATTCTCCTAGAAGAACACTAGTGGTACTATTTAACCCTGGGAGGATAAGGAGGTTCATACCTTTCCCAAGGGTATTTGCCCGAAAGTGAACGTAATAGCGCGACTGGAGAATGAACTCGCTTGCTACGATTCCGCAGTCCATCGCTTTAACCATTACACTAGTAAATGTGTAGATTTTGGTTTAAAATCAGTTTGGAAATAGAAACTAGGTTATAAAAAAATATATGATTGAAACTGAATATTTATATTTTGTAGCTCTTTTGGTTCTTTTCTAATGAGTGTTTTTTTTTTGTTTTTTTGTAAGTGACTTTGTTGGTGGCTGTTATAATTGATCTTGATTGTGATGTTGCAACAGGAAGACCTTACTCAGAGGGAATTAAAAATAAAGCAGATAGATTAAATAAAATATGAGGTCCTACCTAGTTTACGAAGAGACTGAAGGTAAAATGTTTAAAAAAATAGTTGTTTCCGGTTATTTGCGCTAATTTTGCTTAAAAGTTCGTTTGATTGACATTAACGTAGAAGAAAATTGTAATAAAGGTAACTAGAGAGAGAGATAGAGAGATTGAGCATTAAGGGTTGGTTTAGAAAGAGAATGAAATAAAAGTATTTGAATTTTCGAGAAAATGGAATACAATTGATGAGGCAAATGAAATAGTTAAAAAGCAAAATGACATAATTAAGTTGATCAATAAATATAAAATAGGATAAGATTGTTTATGAAAAGAGGTCAGACTAGAAAGAGAATTCAAAGAATTTATTTGGGATTGTTTACTTTATTTTGAACGGAATTCACGATAAGAATGGAATTCGTTTGTTGTGGAAATTTCAGCTCATTGGAAAAATGAATGAAAAATTTGACTAGTTTAAAGAACATAAAAGAAAAGGAGGATTTTTATCAGGTAAAGTAGAAATAGTTTATAGTAGTAAAAAAAATGAAAGTTCGAAGAGACTGACTACTTTCATTCAGGCTGAGATCCCGAAATTACAAGAGCCCTGAAGTGTGTTTATACGATGAACTGCTAATTAGCAACGTTCTAAAAATCATCATCATCATCATGTCGTGCCGCCAGCACGGATATCCCTGACCCCCTCTCTCTCTCCTCTTCTCCCTATCGTTCATCGCCTCTGGCAGGTCTTCAGGGCTACATCCCGTATCCTCACAGCTGCTGTATGTATGTTCGAACTGCTCGTCTTGCTTTTGCTATATGTGGGGGTCCATAGGAGTATATCACTTATGAGCTCGCCCCTGCTTCTCCAGCAGTGTCCTGCACGTCTGGTTCGTCTATCTTGGATAGTTTTTCGTGGTGGGAGGTAGATGGCCGTATAGTTGGTGCTTTGTGGGGTGTTACCTCCAGGATTGTTCAATATTGCTCGCAGCATTCTTGTGTAATTGCCGTCTAGCTTTTTCTCCAGCTGTTTTATTAGCGTCCAAGTAGTGCATCCATATAGCAGTATCGATACGACCACAGCTTGGAAGAAAATGCGTTTCATTTTATTGGTCAGGTCTGACTTCCATATAATCAATAGCTTATCGATAGCTGTCCATGCCTTCGATAGCCGAGTGTCGATGTCTTTTTCGGTTGATTAGACACTGCTTCCTAGTTTCTAAACATAAGCCAAGAAAACACGACAAAGATAGCATCAAGAATAATCTAAAATCACAGAAAATTGATATTGTGGGTAAAGAAGAGCTGGTATTCAGTGAAGAAAGACATTTAAAATAGGATATGTCTTCCTTTAGAAGAACCGTAAAAGACATTAAAGTTTGAAGCAACAGCTAAAAGCGGGAAAAGTATTGGACTTATAGGTTCAGGGATCTGTTTAGAGTTGTGATATCTGTGATCGTGTTCTTCTCTCTAAAGCAGAAGAGTAAATAAAAAAAACTAACAAAAGACATAAAATATTCCTTTTTAAAGTGTCCAGATGAATAAAAAATAGAGTAGCCAATGCTTGATAAGTCCACTCTCTTTTTCAAAACAAATTAGAAAATAACAATAACTTGAATGAAATAATAATTTCAGTTAATAAAATGTATTTTCCAAAGAGTATCTGGTCAAAAATCCTTCCTTTTA
The DNA here is from genome assembly GCA_963585895.1 of Sepioteuthis lessoniana. Taxonomy (NCBI): domain Eukaryota; kingdom Metazoa; phylum Mollusca; class Cephalopoda; order Myopsida; family Loliginidae; genus Sepioteuthis; species Sepioteuthis lessoniana. Next base: position 43,469 of record CAUZXS010002480.1, on the reverse strand, counting down.
ATAATTAGTGAGACGATATTTTTCACTGAAAGAAATTACATTTTTAAGAAAAATCTTGTGTCTTTTCTGAAGACGTGCTCTTGTAAAACGGGAATTTATCTTCATTCAGATTTAACTTTGTTTAATTTGAATTATCAAAAAACGGACACGCTTTGGCCTTGTTCACAGAAGGCTACGGATCAATGCGTAGTTCAGCAGACCACAGTGATAACAGTTGGTAAATGTTGGCACTCAATGAAAGAAAAGGGCATGACCATTCGGAATAAAATACCACATTTCCTTCAAACAATACACTGTTGGGTAAGGTCGGTGAGGGAATTGTGATTGAAATATGATAAAAGCTGAAAAATGAGAAAATTACTTTAAACAAATCAAGTTTAGATCTTTAAAATGCCATCTTTTCTTGAAAAACTTATTCAAGTAACCTCAGGTAAAATAATATTGTAATGCAGCATTTTCCTAAGTTGTGAATATTTTCTGATATCTGAAAACATCTACTGGGTATAACTCTTGATATCTTGTATGGATTTAAACAACAAAAATAATATTTATGTGGAGGCCAAATTATAAATTTGATTAAAAATTAATGTTTTACATATAGTTCATTTATATTGACGCATCCTTGTGTTGGGTTTTATTTGTTATTGTGTTTTTAATTGAATTGTGTTAGTCAATTTTTTTTTAATTTAATCTATCAATCATCACTTCAATGATGATAGCAATTATTTCATTATAATTGATTGTTTTTCCATTCAAAATTAATTTCATATAAAGAAACAGGAGATAAGAGTAAATCTTATTTAGAAGAAAGAATTGTTAAAAGCGTAAAACTAATATTTTTGATTCGTGCCAATGGTGAATTGACCGTCCTCAGACAGACTGACGCCAGACCCATTTCTGACCAGCTCATCTTCTTATCTATAATCTTTGTAAACTGACTCATTGAAATGCAGTCAAGTAGGCTTGAAACCCAACCCACACACCCAATGAAAACTCCTATTATTTCCCTGAAAATTGATACATATGAAGTAGATAATTCAATAAAAGGTTTGTCGCAGAATATATGCGAACAAGTTTTTGCCAAGAAATTATAACGAAGAACGTATACAAATCTGAAGTTAATGTCAGAGCAAAATAGAGAATTATTTTCGATAAAATTAATTTATGTATTTTAAAATTGTTATTTTAAACTGTCTTTTTTCACATGCTTATGACTAGAACTTTTTAAAAAATAATTGATTAATTTTTAAGGAATGTCAACCCACCTGTCTAGGATTATTCTATGCCAAGTGGTAAGAGAACCGAGTTCATTGCATGTTCAATTTTACATTCCCCTTTTATTTAGTCCTTTTGTCCACTGTTATATGATATCAAGTATTCCGATTAAATATATATGTTTTGCACTCAATCGTATGGTTACAAGTTAATAGATATAAACCTCTATAAGTTATAGCTTCTAGTAAGTCCTTTTGAAACCAATAATTTATAGTTACATTGTATCAAGTATTCTAACTGTAATAATTTACAATCAGTTCAATTTGACCAATAGAAAAAGGTTCTACCTCTTAGGATCAGAATGAACATGGAAGTAATTGCAATGAAGGGATGCTTCATATTTCCAAGAACTCGAACCTCATCTTTAGATGCATTTTAATGTTTTACCTAAAACATTACCATTTTGAGGAATGATCTTACCACTCAGCATTGGCAGAAGGATAAAGCCAGCCTATTCAACCGACAGGAAAAAGTTCTGGTCAAATGTAATTGAATGTAGAATGTAAAAACTATGGTTAAGAGAACAAGTAGAAAAAAATTAGTTTTCCTCTTAGTCTTCGCCATTGACTACGTATTTTCAGTCACGGTTACAAAGAGTCTACATGCTACACTAGTAAAGACCTGCATACGCAGAGGCGTCTTTCCATTTCACAGCAGTAATGACTGTGCTATTTTCAGGAAAGTGCTGACCGCGTAGTCCACCTTTTACCGACACAATTCGCGCGAATGGACCAATCGATGTGTTCTCCAATTTAACTCTTTATTTTGTGGGTGAGCTACTCTGCTGAATTTAGTTGGGCATTAACATCACTTTCAACGTTTAAGACACGCTGATTGTATTCTAATTTAATTTTATTAATGAAAAAATATGAATAAGAATTAAAATTTCCGGAAGTGTATTTTAATTTTTAATTTTGTATTATTTTTCTTTCCTTTTTTAAATATTTATGTGGTGATTTTCAAAAGTAAATTTCCCAGTCAGTTGGGGCTGTAGAATACACTGACTGCACTTCTTCAGAGGAGTTAGACCCCTCCCTGTGAGTGTCATATCCAGGACAATCGTTGGGAGGGGTCTTACAATCTGGGGCTTTTGAGAATGCGGAGCACTCCTTCATTGCCATTACTTCCAGGCCCACTTTGGCCGAGAATGGTAGCATATGATAGGGCTCTATCTATGGGTTAAATAGAACTAAATTGCATATTTATGCTAAACAAAATTGTTTAAATCAAAGCTATTTGACTAAACTGAATAGCTTGAAATAGAAATGTTTTTAAAAAACTATGTACTCGCAATTAAACTGCGTACTTTTGCTAAACAGAACTGTTTGATATAGAACTGTTTTGACATTTAACTGTGTGTAAACAAAATCTACACTTATACTAAACTGAATTGACTGAATTTGAACTGTTTGATTAAACTGAATAGCTTGACATGGAAAATCTGTGACAGTTAAAGTGTGTACTCATGCTAAACTAAATTGTTTGAAATAGAACTGATTATTTGTATAAAAACGGATTTGATATTAAAAAAACCTACAAAGGTTGATATGCCATGAAAACCAACCATCAAAATTAATGTTTTCGTAAAGATTTGATTTTGACCCGGTGTGTGAGTAGCTGTTCGAGTCTTATCTTTAGGTTAAATAGATCTCTTTGCAAATAAATTGTATTCGATTGTAATACTTAGTATAAGATAACAAAAAAAAAACCTCTTAAAAAAACACAAAAATGTAAATATAAACGTACAAAAATATTTAGCATGCCGTTAAAATCAAACAAACTTTGCTAAAACGCGTTAACTATGACCTAACACGGATTTCATCAATTGTTTGATCCGAGACCATTCAGTATGCAACGATGTTTATTAATGTATGCAATTTGTTCGCATAGAGGATTTAATGAAACAACTCTATTCTTCAAGGCTTCCGTTTGGTGCACTTTTAGTAAGTCAAAATAGTTCGACTTATTAGGGAGACGGCTTAGTTTTTATCATTATTATACTTCATCGAGGATCAGTGACGTATTTTTGCAACCAACCAAGTAGTCTTATCATTTATGGCTGGGAGAAAAGCCGATCTTCTTCTCCAGAGACCTAAGTCAAGTATTTATTGTTACTATTCAGTTTGTGTATAACGAAATATAATCACGAAATTATAATAGTAAAAGATCTAAAGTGATAAATTTATTCTGCTTTGAATTAATAAAATTTGGAACAAAAATTAATAAACAATTCAACCGAAAAAAAAAAGTATTTCTAATGGTTTTTTTTTTTCTTTTTGTCCTCAATGCATCGGTTTGATATTCTAATTTAAATTCTTTTTCAATCTTAATCTAGATTTAATGTAATTTCAATGAATTTTAAAGCTAAAAATTATCATTTAGAAACGTATTAAAAATCTGATGTTACTGCTGAGTATTAAGATATTACATTATTACCTCACTCTATTAATATTGGCTGTCGAGTCATGGTTCGTGCAACTATAACATAATTTTTCTTTACTATTTTGCGAATACACGTTGAGTAAACCGTGATATATATGTATATGTATATTTTGACTGGACGTTGCCATAATGGTTGGAGTGTTCGGCAATAGCCCCGGAGATCTGGGTTCAATCCCAGGTCGAGTCATACCAAAGACTAAAAAAATCGTACTTGATGCCTCCTTGCTTAACACTCAGTATTATAAGGTAAGGACCAAGGGTAAAGTGGAGCAATCTTGGAAAAGGAGTAGCGCCCTCTCCTACACCTTAGTGTAGTAGCAATCGAAAATGAAGCCTTCGGGTCACCCCCGACTAAAGGGAGACAACTTTACTTACTTACATCACATATATATGGTATTTTCTTTTACACTATTTGCAATTTTCAAATAAGCGACTGTTATTTTCTTTGTCGGATCAGTTTAATTTACACGTCTCTCCAATTCCTTTTGTTTCACTTTCCTTCAATATATTGGTAGCTTCTTTACATTTTTGAGTGGGAACTAGTTTTATTAATGGTATTTTATACTAATGACCATTTTTGGCGCGACAAAGCCCGGAAGTAAAGGTTTATTTCAAAACGTTTCTGAGCAACGCATTTTAATTTCTGTTTGAGATTTCGCTTGCTCACTTCTGTAATCGGCTCATGAAATTCAAAGAATGTTTTGTTTTTACAATTTTAATACTTTTTACCAATTTTTACTTGAAGTACTTATCATATGTGTTTATTTTGTATCATCGGATTTAACTATAATAATTTGTTTATTGTAAAAACAATGTTTTTGGTCCGAAATTCACTATTAAAACATGTCATTTAGGAATGTTTTTGGTCTCAGAAGTTTATTTAAAATTCTAAATTGAAAAATGCTAAATAAACCTTGAGTATATAAATGTTAAGTAATCTTTATTTAACCTTTTTAAATTAAAGTTAATTCAATATGCTGTAAAATCAAATACATACACTTAATAATAAACTTGCATATTTTCTGTTTTACCGCGACGCAAAAAAGTTCATCATTGCGAGTAATCTATATTAGTTTTTAACAAGTAACAAAATCATGATATTTTTCAACATTAATCTTACTAAAGTAACATTTTACACCTTGGAATTAAAAAAAATGTTATTTATCAAAAATGTGATGGCTTAAAAAGTCAGTATTTTCTAAGGATTAATTTAAAGATTTTTTCCACAATTTTATTTCTTCACTACGAATTGTATTTATTTAAAATCAAACACAGGATGATATAGTTTTGTTTGGAAGATACAAAATAAAGAGACATCATATGTACTTCAATCGTATAATAGTTAAAAAATTGTAAAAACAAAACTTTCTTTGAATTTCTCTATCCGATTACAAAAGCAAAGTAGAAAAATCTCAAACTTAAACTAAAATGCGTCCCTTTAAAGAGACTTGAAAAATGCGTCCCTTTAAAGAGTCTTGAAAAATTCGTCCCTTTAAAGAGTCTTAAAAATGCGTCCCTTTAAAGAGTCTTAAAAATGCGTCCCTTTAAAGAGTCTGAAAAATGCGTTCCTTTAAAGAGTCTTAAAAATGCGTCCCTTTAAAGAGTCTGAAAAATGCGTTCCTTTAAAGAGTCTTGAAAAATGCGTCCCTTTAAAGAGTCTGAAAAATGCGTTCCTTTAAAGAGTCTTAAAAATGCGTCCCTTTAAAGAGTCTGAAAAATGCGTCCCTTTAAAGAGTCTGAAAAATGCGTTCCTTTAAAGAGTCTTGAAAAATGCGTCCCTTTAAAGAGTCTTGAAAAATGCGTCCCTTTAAAGAGTCTTGAAAAATGCGTCCCTTTAAAGAGTCTTGAAAAATGCGTCCCTTTAAAGAGTCTTGAAAAATGCGTCCCTTTAAAGAGTCTTGAAAAATGAGTCCCTTTAAAGAGTCTTGAAAAATGCGTCCCTTTAAAGAGACTTGAAAAATGCGTCCCTTTAAAGAGACTTGAAAAATGTCTCAAGTTCCGCCCTATGGTTTTTATTCGAATGTTTCTTCCGTGAATCGGCAACAATTTTTTTGCCTTTGCGTTTGCTGTTTTATATCTTCTTATACTGTATGAGAGGTAAGTAGCCGTACAAGAGATGTTTTAAACCATCCAAGAAAGGCTCCTCTGTATGGACACACCAGTATTGACCGACCGGCAAAATCTTACATTCCCCAGACAAGGAATGATGTCTAGACGATCAATAAAGGGCGATTGCAGGTAGGAATTCCTGGCAATAGACAGTTAAGGAATCCGTGCAATCGGTGCGCTTTAATGAGGTTGCACTCTTCTATAAACTCTTTTTTTGTTGTTGTTGTAATTTTTTTGTTTGATTTGCTAATATATGAAATTCCATTGTGTTTGTATATATGAAAGTGGACATATATATATATATATATATATATATACACGCACAGAGATAAATTCATGGAGTTTAAGACAAGGGCATAATTAAGTTGAAACAAATATTAATAATGATAATAACATTTAAGGGAATAAACACTTGCAAAGCATCTTATCTATTATATACAGCATAAAGGTTAAGACTAAACCGTTGATAGTACGATCGTTTGACTACTACTCTACCTGGAAGCCTTTTCTTCCTCTTAACTTCCAAAAGCTTTTCAAATTTCTGCCCGAACTGATTTCGAAATAAAGAAGCGAATAACTAATTTCGTCCGTATTATTAAACTACGATTTAAGAAAAAACAACACATTTTTAGATTTTGTCAGGCGGTATTTATGCTGGACAATTTCCAAATTTGCAAATGTTGATTTTCTTCCCCTTGAGAATTTTAAAACTTGTAAGTTTTGTTATCTCAAGAATTTCATTTCAGCAGTCATTGCTTTTCATGTTAATTCTGTCGCCATATGTTATCTTTCATTGAGATTTACTTTGGCAATGTGAGGTGAAAGCGGTTTATTTTAACTTCAGAGTAGGGAAATCAGTAAGCGGAATGATATTAAACCACCCTGAAGAAAAGAATGGACGATTTACTCTAATGTAGATGAGATTTTTTTTATCTTATATTTTAGAGGAAGTACTGTATTTTATATATATATATAGTGATATTTTTATGAAAACAATAAACACAGAATAAATCAACTAAAAGATTGAAACATTTTATTTTTTGCTTTTCAAGAATATATTTCTATGTCTTTATATAGTTTAAACTTGACGAGGATTGTGGAATAGATCTACGGAAATGTTGTGCTAAAAATTATTCGTCTCAAAACTGGATTTAATTTGCTTGAACAAAATGTGATATATATTTCATTCATTATAGGAATCACATCTTCCCAGTTGAACACATGGTTAGTGATAGAGACAGAGTTCAAGTCAGTCATACCATATCACAAATTATGAGAGGCGTGTCTTTTTATCGAGATATCTTAGGTTGATTTTTGTTGCTGAGTACATTACATATGTTTAAATTGTTTCTTTGTTTTATTTCGTTCCTCAAAAAGAATATGGAGTCCATAAACCAGCTTATATAAGAATCGTTTTCAATATCAAATAGTGTTTCAATCTGATATCTTTATTTTTAGGAACAATAAAATATATTGATATTCTATTTTTCCCATAGATTACTGTTATCATTTACTAAATTTAAGTTTAGCACAAGCCTAGAGAGATAGGCAACATTAGTGCAACCTTGTTGGCTAATAGTTTAATGCTTATAATCTCTCTCAATCGCCTCGTATCCTGGTGTATTCGTAGGGACGCTACACGTGAAGCATTTATGGGGTACGAATAACTCGCTGGATACCATATTTTTTCAGGTCGACAACTAGTTTGAATTCAGAGTCTTCCTTCTCGTAGGCCGGTTGCCATAATAAGGATTAAGAACACAGTATGCCTTAAAATTTACAAGACGGATAATATTTGGATTCATGCCTTTACCGAGGTTATTAGAGCTATATTAAATGCAAACAGCCTCGATAAGGTTTGAATTCAAGTATCCGATTCCCTTTCCTGATAAAAGTTGGCGACCGTAGTCTAGGGCGACCCGAAGGTTCCCTTTTTCAATAGCTACTACACCGAGGTGTAGGGGAGGGCGCTACTCCTTTCCCTGGATTGCTCTAATTTACCCTTGATACGTCCCTTACATTGCTGAGTGTTAAGTAAGGCCGTATCAAGTACTATTTTTAAAGTCTTTGGTGTGACACGACCTGGAATTGAACCCAGGTCTCCCGGACCAATGGTGAACACTCTATCCACTAGGCCAATGGGCCGGTCTTCATTTACAAACGATCTGAAAAAAAACGTTTGAAATGATATATTCATACATATATATACATATATATATATATATGTGTGCGCGCGCGCGATCTCTTTTATGCTGTTTAATAACACTTGTTAAAAAAACTTGTACACATGTGCTCATTGATTATTTCTTATCTTCATTCAACCATTTATTGCGGTTTTGCTTATTTTTTGACATTTCCCTTTAAGTGATTACATTGGATCTAATATATAGACTCTAGTTTGCTGTCTAACATCAGCTACCAGAATTCAAATTCTGAATGAGACTTTTTGCATTACACGTAGCGCTAATACTCCCGGGAAAAAAAGTGTGAAAGAAATTATTCTCGCTCCAGCTATGTGTAAATAGCAGGGTAGACTGATCTCTTTAACTTTGAATGGCTTGTCGAATACATGGTAGAGGTCATAAGCCCTCATATCTAAACCAGATTACGAGGTAAATCTTTTTTTCTTCTTGCACTCACAAGGTTCCAAACATTCAACAACACAATTTTATTACTCAAAGTTTCTTTGTTTTTTCTAAAGTAAATCTAGGTTTAATAAATATCAGTAATATCAGATCTATTCTTCGCAGTTCCTTGGTAAATAAGGTTTAATTTTTGTTGAAGAATTTTTGAGTTCAGTTGGTTGGTTAAGCTTTATAGCATATCAACCTTAGTATGTTATTTAATGTCAAATCCATTTTTTTTTATAAATAATCAGGTCTATTTTTTAAAAAATCAGTTACCCATGAGTACACAGTTTGTCTAAAACATTTCTATTTAAACCTATTCAGTTCATGCAAACAGTTCTAATTCAAACAATTCACTTTACTATAAGTATAGATTTTGTTTACACACTGTTAAATCTCAAAACGGTTCTATTTCCAACAATACAGTTTAGGATAAGTACGCAGTTTAGTTCTGTTTAAGCCATAGCTAGGGCCCTATCAAGTGCGACCACACCGGGCCAGAGTGTACATAGGAGCGATGGCAATGAAAGAGTGCTCCACATTCCCCCAAAGCTCCAGCATTACTGGAAACTCACCATCCGATTGTTTAGTTTCATATCAAGGACACTCGTGGGTTTTTTTTTACCCCTCTACAGAGTGAAGTCAGAGTACTCTGCAGCCCCAGCCAACTGTGTAATTTTTATTTATTTTTTTGCTTGATATTCATTAGGTATCGCACTGATAGATCAAGTGTGGGTCGCAAAAGAGTAAACTGAAATGCAATATCCGTTGAGTTAAGCAAATTTCTTCTTTTTTTTTAAATTTTACATTAAAGAAATATCATAAAATATTTCATGATAGGTGCAATATCCGACCCATAAAGTCAGAAAGAGTGATAGATGAAAAAAATCGTCTTTTTCGGGCAGTTTCCGGATTTAAAATACAAAGAAGATAAAAAAAATACTCTGCTTTACAAAAATATGGTCGTGAAAATTGGTGTGCAATTCAATTACCTATGGATGTTTATAAATAATCTAAAGATTCAAATACATAAATTATGCTATTTTTCAATTGATATTTTTATTGAATAGTTAAATGAATTCCTAAATATTTTATTGCGCAAATTAAGTGATGGATTTGCCTTAGACTAATATAATATTTTCGGTATAGTTTCAATAAGCAACGCAATACTTTTGTATAGTGTTTTTAATATTCTCCTTATTTCCCGATCCAATAAATCTCATAAGTTCAATACCATTCATGTCAAGAATCTGACGCAGAGATGAGATCAACACTGTTGTCGCGGGACATTTGCAGTAAATCAGTACTTCGTTAAATCCCAGCGAAAAAGAAGCGGAGGCGGACGGTGTGAAATTAATGTGTGCAGTTTCGCGTGCAAGTAGAGGTGATGAGAATGGCCCCTGGACAAGATGGTTACCAAAAAAACTCCGAAAAAGGATACTTATTTTTTCATTAATAAAACATAATAAATAGCTCTCCGATCAAAAATCTAACAGAGTTTTAATGAATTTTATCATGCATAGTTAATATTTGGTCAGGAAATTGCCGAAACCACAGGTAAATATTGTTTAAATTGAAACAGTTTAATTTACGTATCAATGTTGCATTAAATTTGGTGATATTGAAAATTTTTTTATCTTATTTACATCTGTATAAATCAACAAAACTATGTGAGTAAAAAAAGAGTCACTTACGTTGAATTAAAATCAAGTTTTGATTGAAGCTCTCTAAGTGTTCAAAATGAAAAAAGATTTCTAAGATTGTTGCCGCGATTACATGGAAGGTTCTTTCCCAGGTTTTTCAAGAAAGCAAGAATTGGCTAATCTTAGTGACCCAGTGATGTCTCTAAAATTTATGAGCCATGACTGGATCTTTGTGTCTATGAATTTAAATGTTTTGTTCTAATAGTTACTTGGAACTTTGACTGAAGATTGGTTGACAAACAAGTGATTGAGTCAGATGCTCTATTTTCTATGACATCCACGTAAACCAACCTAACTCTGACCTCTGATCTACATGTAACGCTAGGTTAACCTTTAAAGGGGTGTTATGGCAAATTCAGGGCACTAAAAAAAGGCGGTGTAACGTTACCTCTTATAGTTTCAGCCTGACCCTGTGGTAACCTCACCGTGTTAAAAAAAGAAAAAAAAACATCCAACACAAAACGCTTCAATTCGTTCGCATGATACAGAAATTTTGTACTGCTTGATCATTGACAGAAAAGAGGGATAAAGAAGAGAAATGTCAGCCTGGTCGATAGATATATAGGTAAACAGGTGCGAGACGATAGAAAAAAACTTTATTTCCCCGCTGTCAAGCCTTTTGATACATAGATGACTTCTGTTCCACCCAACCGTGTCTCTGCTCATGGGGGGGGTCTCGTCTCCAGTCTGCAAATCCATTCCTTATTTACATATCACTAAATCACATATCATTGTAAAGTCTCTTAGTGACACGTCATTGCTAAGTCCCAAATATCAACTGATTTTACTTAATTGTTTATCTTAAAATATCAAATATCACCGATTTTAAAACAAACTGTTCGAATTTGCTCATTATTATATGATTGACACGTTCACGTAAAATAAATTCCCACTCGAGCCCTAACCCTCACAAATGAAATCCTGCAACTTTAAACTACAAGTTTAATTAGAAAAATAATTCACTACGAAAATAATTAACTGAAATCCCTAATTATTTTACACGCGTTTTAAACAACATTTTTGTATGTTGTGTTTTCTTGTGGTTGCTGTGTTAATGCTACACGCTTTCGTCTGCTTTCCACGATTCTTGTAAAACTATTTTATGAGGTTTCAACATTTCCATATAAAGAGTCACTTGGGAATATTGCAAGAATCCTTTCGTGTAGAAGGAAAATGTATTATGTATTAATATTTCTTACGTTCTCATGAATCCTTGAACAACAATTGCTTTAAGAAGCTTTCAACACATAACTCGAAACCCTTTTTGTTTATTTGTTGGGTACAGAAAATTCAAACAATTATTTGGTTAAGCACATGTCAAAGCCCAATATTCGTCCACTGCAAAGACCATTTCTCTAAAATCTAAAGGCCTTCTAACCACACTTAGAGCTGACTAATTTCTTTATTGAATATAAAATGGTTTCAAAATTGACATTTATAGCTACTCAGCCAAAATATTACAAATAAAAAATACAATAACGATACTAATGAGGTAATTTTTGACACAGTCCCATTTGTCTCATTTCCAGAACTTCTTTCTTTTTGTTTTTTAAATGTTCAATTTGGTTTCAACACATCGGTTTCCTTCTATACACTAGCCAAAAATAGAATCACACGCTTTACAGCTGAATTGTAATTCTTTCTTTTGGTTTTATTTGATGTTGCTTCATTTTTTCTTTGAGACTGGCTAACAATAAACTATTTTCTGGAATCTAATATTGGTAGCGCTCTCATGATGTGATTGTGCAATTACTTCTCTCATATCTTTAACTAAAAAAGGGTCAACAGCGCTAACCAGTAATATATACAGGTTATCATCAAGTCACATGGATAGCACGAAATTCTTTGACTCTCTCTCTCTCTCGACATCCATTCTTATTATCAACAATTCCTCGCACGTCATCTAGGCTGCTTCTTTGTTCACACACAGCTGACGTATGTAAGTCCTTGATGGTCGGTCACCACTTGCCCGTCCATTGGTAGGAGTCTATAAGAGAACATCAATGATGAGTTCTTATTTTTCTTATTGGATGGTTTGTGAGATGGGAGGTAGATAGCCGTACAACTGCTGTTTTGCTGGGCGTTGCTTCCATGATTTGTTTAAAACAGCAACCATCATTCTTGTGTAGGTTTCATCAAAGATTTTTCTTTTTGTTTTGTTAGTGTCCATGTGGTGCACCCATATTGTTGTATGGACATGACTACAACTTTAAAGAAATCTCGTTTTTATTTTATCAGATCAAATATCCGTAGGATCGATCCACTGTCAACAGAATTTCATGCTTTCGCTTGGCATATACTTCCATCACTTTTGATAGATGAGATGTTGCTGTCGAGGTAAGTAAATTTGGTCTACTATTTTTACAGGCTTGCTTCTTTAAAATGAAGATTTTTTTTGTTTGTTTAAAACATATGATCTCTATTTTATTTGCATCCACTGAAAGAACAATACCTCCGGCTGCTTCCACCAGGCTTTGCCGTGCATATTTTGCTCAGTCTTGTGAATTTATGAGAAGCACAACATCATCTGCATAATCTGTGTTTATCATAATTTCTGCAGGATATCATCAGCTCCTTGCCTTTTTCAAAGTAAAAAGCAGTTTATTTTAGTAGATCTATAGCCGTCTGAAGTTCGCAGTTTAGGTAGAGTATAAAAAATAATGGTGCTAAAGTATCTCCATGCGTCCGGGAGACTTGGTTTCAATCCCATGTCGCGTCATACCAAAGACTTTAAAAATGGTATTTGGTACCTCCTTGCTTAACACTCAGCAATATAAGGCACGTATCGAGGGTAAAGTGGAGCAATCCAGGGAAAGGAGTAGTGTCCTCACCTACACCTTGGTGTAGTAGCTATTGAAAAGGGAGCCTTCTGGTCGCCCTCGGCTACGGTCGCCAACTTTACTTTTCTATTTCTAAGTAATTGGTGTCTTTATCAGTTGAGTAAACTATTGCTTTTGGGTTTTTCTAAAGCATCATTATAGTGGTGACAATTTCTTTAGGGAGACTGCTGTATACTCAGCGGTGTCGTTATTAACAACGAGGAACATGTATATATAAAATATAAGATTATATTTTTATTCTTGTCGATGATACTTGTGTGGAGCTGAAAAGCAATCGTAGAGAGTTCGCGCACACGAAGGAGTTGTCGGGAGACGGAAGAGCTGGTGAACAACTGACTTTAGCTAAAATTCGGGAACTTATACAGTCTACAACTCTCACGTGACCTGCAGCAATTCCTCTTTTTCATTGGTTATGTTGTTTGTTCCCCATTGGCTACTTGCCCAAGCCCACTTCTGTGGACAGAGGCATCTACCACCATCACCGAATTCAACCACGTCCATTGGTCAAGGTGATATTCCGATATTGTTGATATTATCTTCGGCCGGATTCAGCTGTCTCAACATCCACCGATACACAGCACCTATGGGCATTTTGACATTCTAGTAATACTCCGATCTTATCAATATATCTGTCAACAATACCTGCTGTATTCACACCTGCAGGTCACGTTAGTATATTACAAAACCATATGTGAGTATAATTTGCTCCTCCTTTCTGCTGATTATGAACGAGAGTGCCTTGAACAAATCTACAAACAGTAATAATGTCTCAAGATTCTTTGCCCGTACTCTATCGATGATTCGAAGTATTGTACGAATCTATGAGGTTGAAGAGAGAATTCTTCGGCAGCCTTTTCGATTTTTCTAAAGGATTTTCTCGCGTAGAATAAGATTGAAAAACAGGGAATTATATCCCTTAGCAGCTATATCATTTTCTTATGCCTCTGCTGTACTTAGTGATTGCGTGGTCAACTTTCAAAAGAGAAGGGACAACTTTTTACCCATTGCTCTACTGTTTTGTTGATAGACGGCGTTGCATAAACGGAAAAAATAATGTAGTCAGTTTTTCTTATCTTCCAAGATTTAGGAGTATTTTTTTTTTCAATACTGCAACAAGTTTTTTTGTTAACTGTCCTAGTTTGATGTCTAGTGGGTCGTAAGTTTTTGCTTGGATAGATTGGTCGGTGATTTCAGGAGTTCCTGGACAGATTCTTGAAATATTCTTTCCACTCAAGAAGTCTTTCTTCATGGCTGGCTGCTTTTAGTTTTACTCTCGAGATACTCATTGTTTCACTCACTTCATTTACTGTCTGCCATGCTAATCTTGATTATTTATTTTCTAAAAAATTTCTGATTGTATCGATTTGGCTTTGAATGTATTTTAATTGCTCTTTTTGGTTAGTTCTTCCTGCTTTCTTAGGTTTCTGGGCGTTGGTAATTGTTAGACTTATTTGATCAAGTAAGAATTTTTTTCAAGCCATCGCGTGTTTTTCTTAACTACTAGCGAGTTCAACAGTTGGGCCTCGTTTCGGTTGGTATGCGATCTGCAGCAGCATTCGTATAGACAGTAACAATATTTGCATATTCTTCATTTGTACTATGCATTTCAGATATCGCCTAAAGAATATCAAATCTGTTTCTTGCCGTTTTCTTATATTTATAGCTATATAGGTGGGTAAGGGAGGACCAGTTATAACGCGTTGTTTTGACAATTTGTTTCTTGATTCGGCGTAGACTAAGGTGTATCTTTGCCATGATGATATTTATTTTTGTAAGCCGGGTCATACCCCTCAGTGTATATACTGTCAGTGTATTTCAAACCCTGCCAACAGAACTATTTCTTTTCCATAACTATATTTACTAACCCCTCCACTCGAGCAGGATATCACACAAGGTCAACTTTGAAACGGAGTTTAACAGCGTAGAATTCAGTATTTTCTTTCTCCCAGACTAGTTGCCTCACCAAGGCCATCTGCCCTACTATTTCCCCATAGCTGGAAGGAGAATAATTGGATTCATACCTTTCCCAAGGGTATTAGTGGTCCGTGAAATTCTAGCAGTCTCGTTTAGGATTTGAACTCGTGTCGCCGTGTCCATTTCCTACGATGATAACCATTGCACCACAGGTACCTCTTTTCCAAAACGATTCATCTTTTGCCTTGTAACTTTTCTCTATTCTTAATATGTTGTAAATGAAATATCCTACATTCCCTCTTTCCTCTGTGGACTTACTAGTACAGAGAACTATGCATATATAGTAAGCACTGCATTCACCGGAGACTTGCTTTAGAGATTATTAATGTCATATTTATCTCTGTCTATCAACTTATTGTAATCTCTATTACAATAAACCTGTCTTTTTCATTTAATATCGTGTTGGTTGTTCCATCCATTCGAGTACCAACCTTGTATAATGTAACCCTTTTCAAGGAGACAAACAGAATAAAAGTGATTATCCGCCTCTGCCCGTCCATCCATGTGTGTGTGTGTTTATATTACAGAACCTTTGGTCATCAAAATAAGTCTGTATGTGAATTATGGTTTTGATATTACTTGCCGATCTTAACAATGCTATGGTTTGTGTAGTATCAGTTCTTCCTCCGATTTCCTGTTCATCTATTTTCATTACCAAATCATTGGAGGACGTTCCAAGAGCACCAACTACAATTTCTATCACCATCACCTCATTGTTCCACAGCATTCTTTGTTCTCTGGCAAGATCCAAGTATTTGTCTGTCTTTTCGCATTCATTTTTACTCTGTGGTCTGCTGGAACAGTACAATCAACAATATTTTCTCTTTTCTTGGTAATTATTACTTGGTCAGTTGTTATCTTTATTGTTATAAATTTAGTTAGTTTTTCATACGTGTTAACTGCTGGATTTTCATCGAAGTCAATGACAGCAAGTTGCCTCGTTTCTATTTCTCTAAACATTCTTGTTTTAAGTATGCCACTTCTTCCCGAAACAAAGATGGCGGACGCACATAAACAATCAGTCTCGGGAAACCATTGGCCAGGAGAATCACGTGATCAGTGCTTAAAAAGACGTCCTCATTTGAATTTCGTCCCGCGTTTTTGGAGCCGATTTCAAGATACGTATTTTCAATAAATACTTCGTCTTTAAACACTCTTCCTCTTTTTCACAATTTCACTTGTAGGGTTAACACACCAGTGTGACTTCCAGAGAGAATAATCTCACTCTTTATTATTCACAAACAGAGGTCAAACGCCACAAAATATATAGGCCATGCAAACATTCCTTTCCTCAGTATACCTTGTCTGTGAGACTTTCTTCCAGCTTTGGAAACAGCAATTGCATCGAACCACAGAAAGAATCGAACATTTAGAAATACCTAGTTAACATGAATAGAACACTTTTATTAGTTAACCCTTTCTGTAGTTTTAGTTGTGTTAGTCACACACACACACACACACAGGACTATTTTACGAACAATAATAGAACCATAGTAATGTTTTAAATGTATCATTGCATATTCTGTTATGAATATAAATTTGTTTTGTTGATGTCTTTTGTTTTGAATGTTCCTTTTGTCCGCGCCGTTTCATATCATTTACACATCTTTCATATCATTACATCTTTTCTACATTTGTGTCATTTGTGCATTTTTCCAAACGAAACATACCACTAAACTAAACATCTACCAAACTACAACATAAATTTTTGGGGACCAAACTTATCTGCCAAAATTACAGTCACCCTTACAGTTTGGAAGGTCTCGATTTATCCTCTCATCTCCGGTTTCTCTCCTACTCAGGAGCGAAATCACATGTCCTTTGCCTCGTGTATCTCTACACCGGTTTAGCGAGGAGAAGATAAGCCCAAATCCATTCACGATCTCACATAGTGCCATATCTTATAGTTATTTTTGTACTTTTTGAAATGTGGACATATTTTTAAACTATCAACTAATGTATTATTATTTGATTGTTATGCTTTTTATGGCATCCATTCTTTTTTACTATATTCTTTCATCAACCATTAAAAGAAATTTTTGCACGGAATATATACGATGTCGATTCGGTATTTCTCTACTGATCAAATTTTATCAATCATTCTATTCGATACTTACAAAAATGCCCTCTTAATTTATTTTTCTTAGACTTATTTCTGAATTCATTCAATTCAATTCTAAGATTTTCTACGTAAATGTCGTTATTGATCTGATAAAGCAATTTGTTCCAGGAATGCATTGCTCAATTGAAAAAATAAAACAATTAATTGACTTAGTTTTTGAAATGTGCCTTAATATTAAACTTGGATTTCTCAAAATATATTAAAACTGAAACAATTAGAAAGTAAATAAGTCATTTGGAAAGTTTCTATAAACTTCCCTTTCATTAGTCATTTAGTGATTTAGTTGTACCAGTGAACTTTTAAACGTATTAGTTCTGTTATCCTTTTTTTTGTGACTTCCAAATTCAGTATTACCCTGCATTTTCCAGGTCAAGACACTGGAACGCAGGCTTGAGAACAATATTCTATGTGAGGTCTTAATAGTGTTTTATATATTTTTAAAGCAACGTTTGATTCACTTAAAATGATATTTCTAACCATCCAGGCCATCATTACTTTTGCCCTAGATACAATAGGGAAAATATGATTGTCAGCTTTAGATTTATCATGAGACATTCCCTTACATTCAATTCCTTATTTTGTTTCTTTTTGCTTAATTTATATTCAATTTGAATATTTTTTGATACAATATGTAGTATTTTTGTTATGTTTTGACCTGGCCCAAAATCCCATTCAAGGTGATGCACCGGAAGGAAGTGAAACATTCCAATGGCTGTTAGGAGAGGAAATCACGTGGGCGGAAATTGGCTGATGAAATGGGACGAGCTAAAAAAATTCCCATGGTACACTCATAGACTGATGCACCGGAAGATAGTGACCTCTGAACTGCATGACAGTTATTTCTGCTTGATGACGATTAAACATTCGATTTCAAAGATCGAGTGGGCGTCGAACGATTATATAATTCAGTTGAGTTCGACGAGACAGTGGAGTTCCAGGCCAGTTTGAGACGAGTTGTAGTAGGGAAGGCCACACCCGGCCGAGGGGGCCCTCGGGAACCCCGATGGAGTTTGGGGTCAAGAGAAGATGCTGATAAGATGCTGTAAAGAAAGCCAGCATCCAGCAGAGTGGGCCCTAGGCCTCCGGTTGAACAGCCCTAGAGAACAAGAAAGACACAATGTGACAGTCATAACAGGGAGGTCAAAATATTACAGTTTATGTTTGGTCACCAGCTCCCTCTTACACGCAAACCCTGAACAACCCTTTCGAACCCTTGCAATAAAGTGAGAGGTAAATATTGTTAAAGAAGTCTTCCTGCGTCGTTTATTACTGCGTCAGTATGTATCCAGCATATATATGTATATTTTTGCATGAACATGTATATGACAATATAACATTTTACATTTTTCAGTTAAATCTCAAGTTTTGAGTATCTCTCTAGTCTGTCAATTCGTTTAGATCCATTTATGTTATTTCTTTTGATAATTATGTAACAAGTAATTTAAAATCCTCGACTAACATTTCTATTTCTGATTCAGTATCATTATATTAATAATTTATTATTGATAATACAACCAAATCTTTAAAACTGACCCTCGAAGAATTCCGAAAGTAATATACTGTAATTCAAAATAATTGTTACCAATATTTGAACCGGCTCATTGGATTAGTGAGTAGTGTTCGCCAATTGGTCCGGGAGACATGGATTCAATCCCAGGTCAAGTCATACCAAAGACTTTAAAAAGGGTACTTGATATCTCCTTGCTTAACACTCAGCAATATAAGGTACGTATCAAGGGTAAAGTGGAGCAATCCAGGGAAAGGAGTAGCGCCCTCTCCTACACCTCGGTGTCATAGCTATTGAAAGGGGAGCCTTCTGGTCGCCCTAGACTACGGTTGCCAACTTACTTTTTTTATTACTAATATTTACTTTCATAACTTATCTATTAAAAAATCTTATAATGTTTAATATTTTTTTCGAAATACGTAAGTTTTTCATTTTTACAAGTAAACAAGAAGATACCGATTTAAAAGCCTTGCTAAAAATAAAATATGTAATATCTACATTTCCCCACCTCTCCATCAAATATTTATTCACTAATATTCTTGTATGTAATTATATAATATTCATTTACCATTGACGAATCAGTGTTGATTGCAATTTACATATTATCAGCTATTATTTATCTCCTCACGAGTTTTTCTTACCATTATTAATTCGTGGTATTTCACGGGAGTCTGAGTGGTAGAAAGTCTAATCAAGACCCCATTGCCCATTCGGCTGGGCCTGTAAAATACACAGACTAGACCTCTGCAGAGGGGTAACCCCCCCCCCCCACTCACCAACGAGTCTCCTCGATATGACTCTGAACAATGTGATGGTCTGGTTCCAGTAATGCTGGAGCTTTGGGAAATGCGGGGACCCTTTCATTGCCATCCCTTTCATGTCCACTCTAGCCCGGAGTTGTAGCACCTGATAGGGTCCTATCTATGGGTCAAATAGAACTAAACTGTGTATTTATGATAAACTGAATTGTTTGAAATAGAACTGTTTTGATATTTTTCTGTGAGTAAACAAAACTATACTTATACTAAAGTAAATTTTTGAATTAGAACTGTTTGACTAAACTGAATAGCTTGAAATAAAAATGTTTTTGACTATTAGATTGTGTACTTATGATAAATTGAATTGTTTGAAATAAAGATGTCTATTTGTATAAAACGGATCTGGCATTAGATAACCTACAAAAGTTGATATGACATAAAACACAAACCAACATCAAGAATCCAATTTTCCACTCTTTGAAGGTTAATCATTATTATATTACTCCTTTAAGAGTTTTTCACATCCAACATTAGCCGATTGTTTTACACTGAAGTTTGAGTCCCCTAAAGTATCCAAGACTATTTTCAGTATTCAGACCGATTTCAATACTGTAGTTTGGATAATATCCTCTGGAACTCTCATTTCAAATTCTTCCAGTCCCTTTACTAAATTGCCCAGTCGGCTGGGGCAGCATAATACACCAACTGCACCTCTAAAGAGGTTTAAGACCCTAACCCTCCCAACGACATGACACTAAACAATCTAATGGTGAGGTTCCAGTAATGATGGAGCTTTGGGGAATAAGAAGTACTCTTTCATTGCCACCGCTCCCAAGTCCACTTTTGTCAGGTAGGGTCGCACCTGATAGGGTCCTATCTATGGGTCAAATAGAACTAAACTGTGTACTTATGCTAAACTGATTTATTTGAAATATAACTGTTTTTGACATTTAAACTGCGTAGTTATTCTAAACCGAACTATTTGAAATATAACTGGTTTTAATAAGAACTAAACAGTGAAATTATTCTAAACTGAACTGTTTGAAATAGAACTTTTTTGACATTAACTGTCTGTGAAAAAAACAATACTAATTCTAAAATGAATTATTTGAAATTTAATTCGGCGTTAAATGATCCGAAAAGGGTTGATACGCCGTAAAATAAAACCAACCAACCAACCAACCCTTTACTAATACTTTGTTTACTTTACCGAAAACACCAATTACAATTGGCATCATTATCACCTTCATGTTTCGTCGTTTCCTTTTCTCTCTAGCATGTTCTAGGTACTTATCTCTCTTTTCACTTCCTTTTAATTTTATTCTGTTCAGCAAAATCCACTATTTGGCAGGTTCTCGTTTTTATTTTCCACTACTATTATTACTACTGCCTCATATCATTATTATTATCATTTGGTTTCACTGTATGTTTAAGTGAAAAATAAAGTAAAATTGTCTCTTGTGATTAGTGAAGCTGAAATCCCTCAAAGCAACCAAAAGAAAATTTATAAGGTGAAAGAGGACTTTCTCTGTTCACTATGGAGCGGGCACTCGGTAAGAACTGCATAATTGGGCCATTAGTTTTTAAGGAAATGTAGTTAATGTTGTGAGTT
>CAUZXS010002480.1:12500-20000 GCA_963585895.1 Sepioteuthis lessoniana | reverse complement strand
ATCAATTGTAGTCAATACCAGTTTCCCGTGATGGTTTCGATCGGTTTGAGCAGCTGATAATAAACTAAACTCAGCTGATCCTACCAAATGCAGAGTAGAACCAAGGATATTTGGCTTTGCTGCTTATGTTGATGCATGGCCGGGTTTAACCTACAATTTTCTACTCTTATCGGAGAGTATCCACTTTTAATGGTCTGTCATGATATGATTAAAAAACTTTCCTTTTCTGTCGTTGAAGCAGCTCTTCATACGTGAAAAAACACCTTTCGACATTTCTCGACTTCGACTCATACGGCACCTATTGTCCTTTGTCTGGTGGGAGGCAGCGACAAATAAACGGCACCTATTGTCCTTACTTTTGAATCATTCCTAATGCTTTCATACGTTTCGAAACTGTCTTGTGATCAACCCCTAAATGATTTTACGTGTTCAGCTTGCGCCTGACATGAGTCTTCATAAAGTAATGCCTCCACTTTTTCGTCTTCAAACTTGTTCGGTGCCCCAGAGCGTTCTTTATTATCAACATCAAAATCAATATTTTTGAACCGTCTTAACTAATCTTTGCATATTGTTTCCGACAGTGCATAGTTACCGAAAATCTAAATGTCTCTTGCGTGCTTCAGCTGCTGGTTTCTTTTAGATGAAGAATTGCAATAAAATTCCTCGCAAATATACTTTCTTTGGCACAAAATCCGACATGTTTAATGCAATGAAAGAAAAAGTTGTTTACACTTCGGCGATATGACAGTCACCAAATTCCAAGCTTCCTTATTGATGCGTTACTATCAGAAATGATATAGATAGAGAGAGAAAGAAGAGACACAGAGAGAAAACTAATTAATGTAGACCACAAAGAAGAAAGAGAATACCTTCAAGGTCAGATCAATGAAATTAGAAAGTCGGTTAAAGCTAGACGATGTCGAATATCGTGGCAGACAGTAAATGATGTGAGTAAAAGGATGATCTCGTCAAGAGCCACATTACAAGCTGCCAGCCAAGAATAACGAATACAGATGTGGAAAAAACATTTCAACAACCTACTTGAAAATACCTTTAGATTTACAGATAAACCTATCTTGAAAATTATTAATAAACAACGAGACATCAAACTAGGACAGTTAACTCAAGAATAGTTTGACGTAATACAAACCAAAATTAAAACAGAAAAACTGCCGGTTTCAAGGAAATACTCCAGAAAAATGGTAGATAAGAAAATTCGATGACTCACTACTCCGATATTGTAAGGCCGAATATAACCAGAACACTGCATCCTCGCCCTCCTCCAGAAAGGTAACCTCGGAATCATCAAGAAGTACCAAGGCATAACGCATACTTCCATAGCGGCTATGGTTTATAATGCTGTTTCTCTTTTGGATCAAACCAGAAATTGAGAAAATTCTTAGGAAGAATCGAAATGGTTTCGGAGAAATAGATCCACAACATCACAGATTATGACAATCTGTCGAATCATTGACGATGTTCGTGCAAAAAAAAAAAACAAACTCGAAGCGACACTCTTTTTCGAACATTTTTTCATAGCATTTGACTCCATACACAGAGGAAAGATGGAGCAAATACTTCTAGTTTATGGTCTCTCTAAAAAAAAAAAACACTGCTATAATGATGCTCAATAGGATAACAAACGTCAAGGTACACTTACCGGATGGAGATACAAGCTTCTTTGACATTGTTGCTGATGTTCTGACACGGGATTCATTAACCCTATATTTGTTCATAATCTTCCTTCACTAAGAACATCGAACATCTATCGATCTATTGAAAGAAAATGGCTCTATACTAAAAAGGGTAAGTGTGGTACTATAGCTTCACGACACCTAGTTGGCCGCTGGTCTCGTGATTACCACATGTGTCGACTGTTCTTTCTCTGTTTCTTTCCACGCCCACGTTGCTTTAAGATCCGAGGAAAAAGATGGATGTGGTCCAGTCGATGAAGGTTGGAATTTGTGTTGGAGAGAAGAAAAGTTGCCAAGCAAATTTAGAAAAATGACGAAAAAAAAAGCGTTTGTTATGAACAGTAACAAACGTTTATTTACAGTTGTTTAAATAATTTTTTATCAAACACCACGAACTGGGGGTGAAAGTAGTTGACTGGCGGATTTTAACTGCAATTAGGCAGTGTCAAAATGGCGAGTACAATGGCAACGGATTTGGTTCTTTAAGCGGCGAATTCCTGAACCAAGCCGATTTTTCGCTTTGGGTGTCCTCTATTTATGGGCCCGAATCCCGAATAATCAGTTTCTGATTGGTCAGCCAATGGGGATTGCCGACCAATGGCTCTCATCGTAACAATCCCCCCGGTTTGCCTCTGATTGGTTTAGACAATCGGCCAATCAGCCACAGTCATCGAGAGAGGCTACAAGGAGCAGTCCTGTGGTTGTTAGACCAATGATTTAGTGATTCAATGCCTTGTGCCAAACTTGGTGACACCAACCTAAATTGTCCGCCATCTTAAAATACATTTCTTTGTTTATGCTTTGAAATCCGATGACTCTTTTGACAGCTCTTTGCTGGTGTGCGGATGTTTATTTTTTGGGGAGAGATTTATAGGTCAACAAGTTCTGATCGGATCTCAAACTTTTTTGTACTTGATCGCTTGGTGTTTATTTTATACATGATTCTCAAAAAATACTTGGACACCCAAAATGAATTTATTTTTAATAAAATACTTATTATCATGATTTAATTAAATTAATCATCATTCAATAAAATTAACTAATTTCATTTAATTAATTTCGCCAGCCAACTCCTTGACACTTAAATGAAAGTGTCATATAAGAAGCAGATGATACTCCTGTGATAATACCCGCTTCTGCAACTCGTTGCATAAGTTACTAAGTCCACGTCGAGAACTTATGTGTGGCCGGATCAAGCGAGAAGCAGGTTCACAGGGAAAAGAACAAAAACACAACTTGTGGTTAAAACGTCAAGGGAGGATGGGGAACGTGTAACACTTTGAGGATAATTAGTTCTAGTTTGAGTTTCGGCTGGCAAAAGATTATCTTAACTAACTGGGTCCGGTTGGTAATATCGCTGTTGGTTGTTTCTTTGTTCCGGCCTAATCAACTTTCTTCGAACCCACCTAAACTAAGTCTGACTGCTCGGACCCAAAACGCATCTGTATATATACAGAATGTTTTATTATTATTTCCGGCTAATGGGACACCCACGAATAAACCCATAACTTGTGGGGGGCATTTCTCTCTAAAAAAAAACTGGACATAAAAATATTTCCTAGACTGGCCGTCTCCGATACAGGGACATTAAATTCAGACCCTTTTAATTTTTTGACCAGTACCCGACAAGTATTTAACACTTACCCACGTCCGTGGCCATATGTATAAACATTTTCTTATCTAGATTTCCTTTATTTAGTTAATGGGTTTTCCTAACATTTGAAATTTGCTCCCCAGGCCGAATCTAACTCATCTTGCCACATATATATGTGTGTGTGTGCACACACATGTGCGTGGGCGCATATATATATATATATATATATATATATATATACACACACACACATTTATAGGTGTACACACACACGTGTGTATACATGTATGTGCATATATCCAACTCATAGTGTCACACTCCGCAAAAACTATCTGGGGCGCAGACCATGCAGATGACATAGTGCCTCTTGCAAATATATTAACTCAAGCCGAATCTCTGCAGCATAGTCTGCGGCAGGCAGCAGGAGGCATTGGTATCTATGTGAATGTAGAAATAACAAAGTCTATGTGTTTTGAGGTGACATCTCCACTCTAAATGTTTTTTCTCTAAAATTAGAAGACAAGTTCACCTACCTCAGTAGCAGCGTATCATTCACGGAAAGTAACATATGCGCCTTGTGAAGGAATGGGTGGCTATCCATAGGCTATCGGTCATATGAAAGTCAAATCTATCCAATATAATAAAGCGCAGTTTCTTTTAATCATTGGTAGTGTCAGTTCTACTGTATGGATACACCACATAGACGCAGACAAAAAGTATAGAACAAATCCTGGAACCAGCATCCCACGAAACAGTAGCTGTTTGGATATCGTTGTGGGAACCTTACCCATCTTACCATAATAGACTCTTCTCACCGTTATTGATCTGGCCGAGTGTGTCTCGGTACCTGGAGATTTCCTTCGGCCTCAGGGGGCCTTCCCCCCAGGCATTTACATCCTTCGGGAGGGTTGGGTTCATCGCCAGGCGCCTGAGGCGCCCCTAATAAGGGGAATGCCGACGGGGCCGGAGGCATTTTTGGCAAATGCCGGGCGCGTGTGAGCTACGGCCCTGCCTTGCGCCCGGACCCACCATAAAAAGGCCTTGTGCCACACTTGCCCGTTGGCTGGGGCGGTCAACAAATACTGCAGATCAATGTAGGTGTTATACGAATAGTACGAGACTTCTTACCTTTTCTATGTAACTCTATCTTTCTTGTGTAATATAACCTGTTATCTAATATCCATGTTTGCATTTTCATTATTAACCCTTTCCGGGGCCATAACAGATACCTACCACCTAATTTCTAAAATCATCCCAATAAGACGAACAAGGCATGTAGGACACTGCCAAATAAGCCAGGGCAAATACATAAGTGACGTTCGAGGTGATAATGCTGCCATAAACAAATATTCTTTTTAAGACCCTTCGAATGCGAACAAGTCTCTTTGACTTGCACCATATGCAAGAGAATCCAGTGTTGACAAAGAGAAAATGCGTGCCATCACCTCACCCATAACATTCGGCCATCTAACTTCCCAGATAGCACGGTTAACCTGGCGAACAACAAAACTTTGTGCAACACCAAAGATGACCTGAAAGCAAATATAACATGATTTACAAATTTTAAAAAAGGAGACGATCAAAAAAGCTTGCTGAAGTTTTCTAAGTAATCAGAAGGCCGTTGTCGAAGCCAATGGCGATTACTTTGAATATCTTCAACAATTTAATATAATCTCTTTTTAAAATTCTTGTAAATGTCCCTGATAAATCGAGATGCCAGTGCCATTTTCATTTTTGCCTAATGTAGCCGGCACTAAACAATTTGTGCAATGATTTTAATATGTATATATATGTGTGTGTGCTAGCAAAGTATGATTTTTTTTAAATGTTATATATACGTAATGTATGTGTGAATTTATAAGCGATCGTAAGTTAATATAGTTAGATGATTACATGTCTAAAGTCCGTGTATACTTATTTATTTAATGACTTCATGAATGTAATGAATAAAATTATCCAGTTTTAACGTGTTTCACTATTTTGTCTCCATTAAAGCACGCGCAAGGACTCACACACAAGGTAGAAATTTCGTATAATAGACTGACCGATATTATTGACAGACACTATTTGCCACTACCACACACATAGACTAATAATATATGTTTGTGTGCGTCAAGTCAATTTAAATGTATACATTTTTAGATAAATCATATCTTATTACTGACAGGACACTGAATATTGCATAAACACACACACACACACACACACACACACACACAGTATCTCTTAATAGAAAAAATGTATTGTATCAATATATGGACGAATGAGACGTTGATTACCTTAAAATCAGAATTATAAATGCTGGTTTTTTTAACTAGACTGGAATACCAATGAGAGACATCGAAGACAGTCAATCATACAATAGTATCCGTTGAAATCCCGACTTCAATATCTAATCTAACTATCATAGCCTATGTCAGAATCAATTATTTACGTTTGACTAAGCACAGCATTCAATCGACTACACTGTCGAAGAACTATATAAAGTTGATACAGTTGGGCTAAAAGCAGTACTTATAAGACTGTAAAAATAAACGCAAAATACTTTTTACCCCGGTTGTGTGAAACCAGTTAATAAATATGGTCTGAATTTCTGAGTAGGGTCAGTTTCATTAATCCATGAATTTTCAGGATAAGATTCTCACCAAAGTTGGTTCTCAGGACAGGCTTCAGCACGAAACAAACCAACAGAAAACAAGAAACACTGTGTCAATATTATGACGCGCAACAGAATCTAAGTAACGCGACCAAAACCACTCTGTGTCGTTAAATTTTGACATTTTCTTTTTTAAATTCTAATTTTGCGCAAAAATCTTGAAGCATATTGATGAGAATAAGAATTTTATACGGAATAACTTGTAAAAACTTGATCTGAACTATATTCTCTTGACGATTAATAAAAATGTGATCAAGTTTTAAATTTAAGTAAAAGTAAAGTTGAAGACCAGAGTCGAGAGCGACCCGAACGCTCCCTTTTCAATAGCTACTACACCGAGGTGTAGGGGAGGGCGCTACTCCTTTTCCTAGATTGCTCCACTTTACCCTCGATAGTACCTTATATTGCTGAGTATTAAGCAAGGAGGTATCAAGTACCATTTTTAAAGTCTTTGGTATGACACAACCTGGGATTGAACCCCGGTCTCCCGGACCATTGACGAACACTCTACCCACTAGGCCAATGAACCGGTTTTAAATGTAACTTTTAAAAAGCAAGGTTATTCATTTTTAATGAATACTTTTCCTAAGAATAATTGTACATATTATTTTATTATTACTTTTAGTTCATCACATCATTGTTGTTACTTATCTCAATATATCGGCAGTTGAAAATATAATCGAACCAGTTTCCTGTGATAAATAAAATTAAAAGCAACAACCATAAGATGGATTGATTGATTACTTGATTGATTTTAACAGCATGTCAACACGTCGAGGGTTATTTTATGTCTAAAGATTAAAGAATCGCGTCCTTTGTACAACTATATTTACATTTTCTGTTAAGTTCTTTATCTGTTTTTTTTTTGTTTTGTTTTCGTTTTTTCTTGCGCTCGGTCCTTTTGAGTCCGAATAAGACTGGATCCTTATGGGCACAGGTTAAACAATATAGGATGTAGTAATTTTATGTTTTTACACTCTGAAAAGGGAAAATAAGCAGTTTCAGCAGAATTTCTGACACACTTAACCGATTGCATTTCACATGTTAGTAGAGAGAAAAGTATATTTTATTTAACTTAATTTATTTTGGCTCAGTGAAAAGACAGTTTAGGATATAGCTATAATTAGATTCACTTTATCTATCCAAGTCTTATCTTAATCTGGGAGATGACTCCAATTTTAGTTCATGCAAGAAGATACCAATACAAAAAGTAATTAATGAATAGAGAATATACTTCGGGCAAGGCCACTTTGTGTGTTTATGCAAATATTTTTTTTTATGTTTACGTAAGTGGGTTCAGCAAATTTAATTGGAAAGGGATTATATCGTGCCAGTCGGAATTTTTGTAACCAAATGGTACCGGGGCGTGAAAAAAAAAAAGATTCTTCCTGCTTCCACAGCCCCAGTGACTGAATAAAGAGTAAATAAATCAACGATTGTCTTAACGGTATAATGAATTGTTTTCCCCTTCCTGAACCGATCATTAGCCATTATCAACATTGCAGTTATCGGTGACAATGAGAATAAACTTCCAAGTCTTGTACTTTCTTGTCTTA
>CAUZXS010002480.1:5000-7500 GCA_963585895.1 Sepioteuthis lessoniana | reverse complement strand
AAAGAGTTGACTCCTCCTCTCTCTTTCTTTCTCTCTCTCTCTCTATGCCTCTCTCTCTCTCTGTCCACCACTAGATAACCATGAAATATACCACAAAATTTCTTTGAATTTTAACATCCAGCAGTCCTGGACTTTAACTAAGTTAAAACTTAAGATAAAAAAAGTGAAATTTTTTTTTTTTTTTATTACTACCGCGTACACATGGGAAGCAGCATGCTGTACGTGTGAGTCTTGCGGCTTAACGCTCAAGATTGCCAGTTCGATCGGGGAACTACTGCTGCTCATCTATAAGAGTGGCTTCTATAGATGAGAACAAAAACAGCCATCGAAAGATAACCATGACTAGTACTCAAACCAGATCCATAAACCGCATCGCTCTTCGCGCGGGTAAAAAAGGGGCGCGTCCTGCTGAGGTTGGAGCCCTGGCCTCGGTGTTCGAAAAATCAGCTACAGAGCTCAAACACAAACATAAACTACTAAAATGCAAACAAACAATACAGATAGCGACATTTAACGTGAGAACCCTAAATAGAATAGGTCAACTAGCAGAGCTAACTGCATCAGCCGTAGAACATAAGATAGATATAATTTGCATACAAGAGCACCGATACACGCACACCGAAGATATCAAGTATCACGAAACTGGAAATGGATGGATGCTGGTGACTGTATCGGCATGGAAAAACTCTGTCAATGCATCGGTAGGAGGGGTGGGAATACTTCTAGGACCGAGAGCGTTAAAAACACTGAACAGCATTGAGAGAATACAACCTAGGATGATGGCCGCAACGTTTAATGGCAACCCCAAAGCAACAATTATCTCCTGCTACAGCCCTACCAATGTTAGCGAAGAAAACGAAATAGCCACCTTCTACGAAGATCTATCCTCCCTAGTACGTAGCATTCCGAAACACAACCTGCTAGTCATTGGCGGAGATATGAATGCACAAATCGGGAAAAACAGACACAACAAATACAGCCTACACTACACGTCTAACAGGAATGGACAGCATTTAATAGATTTCATGATAGAAAATAGATTAACCTGCCTCAATACAAACTTTCAAAAAAGGGAGGGGAAATTATGGACCTACACATACGCAAATAAGAGTAAAGCACAGATAGACTACGTCCTTATAAACAGGAAATGGAGAAACAGTGCGATGAATTGCGAGGCATACTCCTCCTTCGAGGGTGTGTCCTCCGATCATCGAATAGTTACGGCCAAAGTACGACTAAGCCTAAGAAAAAACGCCACACGTAAAGCCACGACCAAGCACTATGACTGGGCCCTACTCAACAACAGAGATATTAGAGACAAATATGCATTAGAATTAAGAAACAGATTCGAAGCACTACAAGAGAAGGTAGAAATAGGCACCCCAAATGACGAATATGAAAATTTTGTAGAAGCGCACCTGGAGGCGGCAGAAAAGTGTATTCCAACAAAACCTAGAACTAAATATAGAGTCCCTTGGGAAACGCTAGCGGCTAGAAAAAAACGTGCACTTGTGAAGACTGCCTCCAAAAACTATCAACAGAACCCAACAAATACAAATGCACGAGAACTAGAAAAGGCGCAACATCAATTAACAGGAATATACCTAAAAGAACAGGCAGAATACGTACAAAATCAGATAGATAAGATTAGAGACTCGGTGGAAGATAGGCAATCCAGGATAGCCTGGCAAACAATAAACGAAGTAAGTGGAAGAAAGAGCACAGCCAAAGCAAAATTGAAAGCTGCAAGCCAACAAGAAAGAATAAAACTGTGGGAACAGCATTTCAAAAATCTACTAGGAAACCCACCGGAAATAACGGATGAACCGATCACCAGAATTATTAGTAAGCAATTAGACGTAAAACTAGGTCCTTTCACCAAAGAAGAACTCGACACGGTTCTCAGAAGAATTAAAAATAGGAAAGCGGCGGGGCTAGACGAGATCCCCCCAGAAGTGTGGAAGACGAGACAATTCGACGATATACTGCTCCGGCAATGCAACGCAGTCTATAGTCAAAATAGGATAGAACGATGGACGAAGGGATGCATCCTTCCATTCCCTAAAAAAGGCGACCTCGGACTAGCCAAGAACTACCGAGGGATAACACTTACATCCATAGCAGCCAAAATCTACAATGCCCTACTACGAAACCGCATATAACCCAAAATGGAAAACATCCTTAGGAAAAACCAAAATGGCTTCCGGAGAAATAGATCCACAACCTCACAAATACTGACCATCCGTAGAATCCTGGAAGGCGTTCGGGCAAAAAACTTACAGGCGACATTACTATTTGTCGACTTTACCAAGGCCTTCGATTCCATACACAGAGGGAAGATGGAGCAAATCCTACTAGCTTACGGCCTACCAAAAGAAACCGTAGCAGCGATAATGATTCTCTACAGAAAAACCAAAGTAAAAGTACGTTCACCAGATGGAGACACGGAATACTTCGACATTGTTGCAGGAGTACTACAAGGAGACACACTAGCCCCGTA